>APFE030394523.1:0-15863 GCA_000404065.3 Pinus taeda
TCCAATGGCGGTACCACTGGCGTCACAACGAACTTGAAAAAGTTTGTTGAAATCGGGCAGTCTCAATACAGGTCTTTCAGTAATCTTTTTCTTCAAGATCTAAAAGTTGTTTTCTGCTGCTTCAGTCCAGTGAAAAGGCTGATTCACCTTCTTAATCATGTCTAACATTGGTGCGCAAATCTCGCTGAAATTCCTGATGAACTTCCTGTAAAAACTGGCAAGTCCATGGAAACTTCGAACGTCAAACAGACTCTTCGGAGAAGGCCAGCTAACAATAGCTGCCACTTTTTCTGGGTCCATTTTTAATTCATTCTCCGCAATAACGAAACCCAGATATATCAGTTCTCTCTGAAAAAAAGTACATTTCTTCAAATTAATTAACAGCTTATTTTGCTGTAATTTCCTCAACACGCTCTGCAAATGCCTGTAATGCTCCTCCTTAGTCTTACTGAATATCAGAATATCGTCCAAGTAAACTATAACAAACTTACCGTTAAATTCCTTCAGCACTTCATTCATCAATCGCATGAAAGTGCTGGGAGCGTTACTCAAACCAAATGGCATCACCAGCCATTCTTACAAGCCTTCGTTTGTCTTGAATGCAGTTTTCCATTCATCGCCCTCACGAATCCGGATCTGGTGATACCCACTTTTCAGATCAATCTTTGAAAAGTAGGTCGCTCCACTTAGGAAATCCATCATATCATCCATCCTTGGCAAGGGAAACCTGTACCTAACGGTAATCTTGTTAATAGCCCTGGAATCTGTACACATCCTCCATTCTCCACCTTTTTTGGGAGCCAAAACAGTGGGTAGTGCACATGGACTCATGCTCTCCCGAATCAAGCCCTTGTCCAACAACTCTTGGACCTGTTTTCTAATCTCTTCATGGTCCTTGGGACTCATGCGGTAGGCTGCTTTGTTTGGCAGACTCGCTCCGGGTATAAAGTCAATGCAATGACTAATACCCCTTCTAGGTGGCAACTCATCGGGAAGATCATCCACCACAATGTCTCCAAAATCCTGTAGCAACCTCTGAACGTCCTCTGGCAAATCTGAAATCTGTGTGTGGAGTACCACTGTCCTTGGTCTCCTTATGACAGCAAAATTTATCCCGCTGTCCTCAATCTGCTTTATAAATTCTTTTCCTCCTAACAGCAGTGTCTTCACTCCGCTAGTCTCTGCTGTGTTTTCCTCTTTGATGGGTACAAGCATATGCTTGATCCCATCTTTCACGAATTTGTAGCAATTAGTTTTTCCATCGTGAATCACTCCCCTGTCAAACTGCCAAGGTCGGCCTAACAACAGATGACAGACATCCATGGGCATCACATCACAAAGGATTTTGTCCTTATATTTTCCAATCTGAAACTCTACTTCGCACTGTTCATCAACCAACAGTTGATGTCCCATCTGCAGCCACAATACCTTGTAGGGAGTGGGATGTTTCAATTTCTTTAATCCCAATTTCTCCACCATCTCTACAGCTACCAGGTTATCGGTACTTCCGCTGTCAACAATTACCTTACAGCACTTGCCTTGTGACTTGCAGACAGTGCGAAACAATGCTTTCCGCTGATCTGGCTCTGCAGCTTCCTTGGCTGGCTTCAACAACACCTTATTCAATACCAAGGCTTCACCTATCTCAGGTGTGTTCTCCGCCTCCTGAGGTGTTTCCTCTGCATCCTCTGGCTGGGCAACATAGGTTCCTCTTCCGCCTGCTGGTTCGCCCTCCGGACAGTCATAAGACTTATGTCCCAACTTATGACAACGGTAACACTGGACAGTTCCTCTGCCCCAACCAAATCCTCGTCCTCTCTGAGCTGGTCGTCCTTCCCTGTTGCTGTTGTCTCTATCTGTCGTACCAGTTGACTTAGAATTGCTGCCTTCCTCATTCGAAACTGTACCTCTCCCTCTGCCATACACTTTACCTTTGCCTCTGCCAGAACCACCTCCTCTCCGGGAGTTCTGTTTCCTGTTTATCTTCTCCTCAGCCTTCAGCGCAAACTGATAGGCTTCTTCTAACGTCTGCAGTGAAAGGATACCAATTTCATCTAAAATCTCCCCTCGCAAGCCATTTACAAATCTGGTCGTCTTCTCTGAGGTATCTTCCACATATCCTGCTCGCAGATTTAATTTATAGAATTCCTCTGTAAATTCTCTCACAGTCATCCCCCTTTGTTTCAGGTTTTGTACCTGCCTGTACAACATAATCTGATAGTCCTTCGGTAAGAACTTCTCTTTCAGTTTCGCTTCCATCCTAGCCCATTTTTTTATTGGCTGCTTGCCTAACCTCCTTCTTTCTGCCTGAACGCTGTCCCACCATAAGGACGCATGTCCTTTCAACTTGGTGGCGGAAAACCTTACCTGTTTGTCCTCACTGGTCTCCTCAAACTCAAAGAATTTATTCACTTCACTTAACCAGTCTAACAACACATCAGCTGACAAGCTTTCGTCATAGGTAGGCAACTCATGCTTCGGTTTATGACTGGATAGCAAAACTGATTTTAACAATCTCAGTTCTGGTGTTATTCCCTCAAACTCATCCTGCTCTGGTTCAACTGCCTCTTCATCACTGTTATCTGCTGGGTTTCTTCCTCCTCCAGCCTCTATCACTACTAATCTCTCTCGCAAAACTCTTATCTCTTCTCGTAATCCATCATCTACTGGCCTGTGTACCAGTCGTCCTCTGCCTCTTCCTCTTCCTCTTGCTTCACCTTCACCTTCTCCTTGTTCCATTGTTTCTAATTCAAAAGAAACCTGCTCTGATACCACTTATGGTGGCTCCCGCCGTTTGCTTACACATGTCTTGTTTTAAGCCGCGTCTGGAATGACTTTAATGCTGACTTTATTTTCTTGGTACGATGCCTCGTGGTCTGGGTTTAGGGTTTATCCCGGTTCCTCCGGTTGCAGGCCCACACCTGCCGGTTACTCCGCCTTTTGTTCCCGTTTCCCGCGCTTTACTTCGCCATTCTTTCACTGCCTTCTTCCTGGGAAGACTCTGTCTGCGCCTGTGGAAACCCTCGGGGTTCTGCTCCTGATGTTCAGTGGCGATTCTACTGTGGTTTATTGGTTCTTCGTGACTGTGGGTAAACGCCTTCGAGACCTGTAACATTTCTCTTCCTTTTTAATGGTATTAATATGGATTTGTTGGCATATATCGTGGTGTTTTTGATTTCGTGCTCTCGCTATCTGTGCTTTTAAGTTAATTGACTGGTTCGTTTCTAATGGCAGGCTCGCTACGTACTCCCACGCTCCTCCTGATTACACGGTAAGTCTCTTTTCCATGATAGACGACCTAGGTTTTGTTGGTTTCGTCTCTAACGCCTTGCCGCCACTGTCAGCAGGTTATGATTGTTTTCTGGTTGTCTCGAGCTCCTCTCTCATTCACAGGTAACCCTTTATCAAACCCTCACTTTGTTATTTACTTCATTCCTGGCTCATGAATGTGCTTTGGCCTTAACACTGTCTGGTTGATTTTGGTGACAGGTATCCACCTGTATCGACTCTGTGGTCAGCGTCGCTCCATGGTTCTGTTGATGGCTTCAACGCTTCGGTCACGGGTAGCTCTGTTCTGTTTTCTTAGGCTATGTATTAACTGTCTGTGCTATAAACCCTGTAGGTTCTGTAGTTGGTTAGTTCCGGTCATGTGGAGGCGATGTCCCTCTCGGTTATTAATTCTTGCTTTCCACGGTCTGTTGTTTAGAAACCCTCTTCGGGTGTTAATTATTTCATTATCGTCTTCTCTGATAACTCTGTTATTCGTTCTTCAGTCTAGGAAGATAGTTAACATGGGTCTGAGTATTCTATTTGTGTTTGTGAGAGGGTTTCTCGACAAATTCGAGCCCTCCTTCTGTCACTTCGCGCTCGGCGCCACGAGCCCTCGGCTTCCTGTATTGACTGTTATTATTTGAATGGCTCGGTTGTATATGTTACTGTGTGCTGTCGGTTCGACAGTGAACCTCTGTCTGTACTATCTATGCTCTGCTTAATGTATATAATGAATTCTTCTTTACAGCGAATATGAACTCTCGGCTCTTATATATTTGAATGGCAATAATGCGTGGAAATACATATCTCTGCTCTTATGTATTTGATAACATTGTATGTATGAAAAAGTCTACAATGCGTATTCGTTCTAGTTCTGTATTTGTCTACCCATGCATTTGATTATAAGGGTTTGGTTGAATCTTGAATTACCTGTAGATATTTCGATGCCGGATGTAGGCTCTTGTCTGTGGGTTACTCCTGGAACCCTTCGCTGTTTCCTCGTTCTTGTTTTGTAACTCGAATCGACACTGGTGTCATTCGCCTGTACTTGGTTTGCTTTTGTCCGTTTACTCCTTTGCTGTTTCGTTGCTGTTAACACATTTCATATACAATGACAAGCTCTATAGTAATAAAAGAATACTCGATATTTGTAATTACAGTGACAAAGAATAATCTTGTTATTCGGCTTTACAGTAATGAAGAAATAAAATGAACATTGATTTCTGATAAACAAAAGATGACTGTTTTTCTCTATTTCTTTTCCGGGGGAGAGAACCCTCCAATGATGTCTTTTTTCCCCTTTAATACAATGTCCTAAACTGTTCTTGAAAGAAAAACTGGCTTAACAGAAAACAACTGCTTTTTGTCAGTTCTGAAACTAATTCTAACTACTGTAACTTGTAAAGAACTAATTAATTATTTTGTCCTGTTATCAGTTTGCTAAATAACTGCAACAGTGTTTCTCTACAACTCCTAAGTTCTCTCAACCTACAGACAGATAAATAAAATAAACTAAGTAAAAGTAAAGTCACATTTACCGACAAGCCCAACACTTGTCCAGTTAAAATAAACGACAATTTGTTCTGAGTTCTTCGTGAGACTGTCAGCCTTTTAAGTCTCCTCAGAGCTGGATGCTCCTGCATCATTTTTAAACATTATTGTGGTATAACATCCCTATTATATAACAAGAAGAGGAGAAAACAAAAAAAAACAAACCAAATGCTTAGCTGGTCTAAAATTTAGATCACATTCTTTATCACCAATTAGAATATAAAAGTCACTTTCTTTTTAATCATTATTGTGGTATAGCAATTGGAATTTTCTTTTTATAATAAAAATGGTATGTAAAACAAAGTTTTTATTTTCTATTTCTTTGCAACTTTATGTTCTTGATGGTTAATGATAGGGTTTTGATGTTATATAATCAATTCTTTAAAAGAGAAGTTATGAATTATTTGCGTACGGTTTTAATGTCATATTAAGATGATACTTTTTCTGTGATTAAAAGATTTAGGCGGGCATAGATATATATATATATATATATTAATTAAATTTAACGAAGTCGAAGGCGGAGAAATTGTTTGGATAGTTAAATGTTGTGTGACAATTTTTATTTTTTTTAAATCCTGTAGAGACAGTGTTTGAATCATGTTTTTGATGATGGAAATAGATTCAACACCATTAAAAATTTCTAGAGCACTTAAAATTATGAAATTTAACAACTTTTACTTAGATTTAGAAAAGTCCCTACCAATTTTTTTCAAAATATAACCAAAATTGCCATAACTTTCAGAGCCAGAAAGCATAATTGTTAAACTACAGCAAGTCGAACTAAGAGTCAATCCATCTCCATATGTAAACCTAAGATAGAAATAAATTACATTTAATCGTATTTTAAGTAAATCCAACTAATAGTTTGTGTTAAAAAGTGATGTTTGAATTAATAAAAAACATCCACTGGTTAGCTCTACGACAGAGAGTTTGAACCAGGAGAGTCTGGCTCTGCAAAACGCTCTACATTGTCCATGTACATCACACATTATATAGCAATCATGGATTTAGGGAAGTTAGAACCATACTACCCTGAGGTACTGTGAACCAATTCACTATTCTAGGATATTCTCCATTATCTCTAACACTTCCCCTTAATGGAGAAGGGGTTCACAAATATGCCTAACATCTCCCTAAACATTTCAAACTTAATTTTGCCAAGAGGCTTAGTGAAAATGTCTCAACATTATCACATGTATTACAATATACCATATGGATTTGTTTTTATTGCACTTTCTCCCTGACAAAGTGGAATTGTGTATCAATGTGTTCAGTGTTCTTGTGAAACACTAGATTATTAGCAAGTTTGATTGAACTTTGATTGTCACATCTGATTTTTGTTGCATCTTTCTATTCTTCCCCGACATCCTAGAGAAGTCTTCACAACCAAACTGCTTCACATGTCGCTGCGCACATGGCTTGATATTTTGCTTCCGCTGAAGACAATGAAATTGTGTTTTGTTTCTTGTTGCTCCATGTAATCAAACCAAATTCAATGCTGAATGCATAGCCTGTTATGGATATGCGGTCGTCTACATTTCCAGCCTAGTCGCAATCTGTAAATCCTGTCCATCTAACATCAGAGGAATCAGTATAAATAATACCATATTCTATAGTACCTTGCAGATACCTCAAAACACATTTCACTGAATTCCAATGACTCTCAAGTGGCTTGGACATGTATTAACTTAGCATACTGACTGCATAAACCAAATCTAGTCTAGTAGTGGTCAAGTAGATTAAGTTCCCCACCAGTTGTCTGTAAAGTGTCGCATCTGCCTCTTTACAACCATCCTCACTCTGAAGTTTAATGTTCTGTTGTAATGGTATTGTTGCAGCCTTACACTGATCCATCCTGAATCTTTCTAGTAGACCTTTGACATACTTACCCTCGAACAAAAAATTTTGTCCTGAATCTCTCCAAATCTCAAGACCCAAACAATATCTTAATTCACCAAGGTCTTTCATTTCGAACACATGTGACATTTGTTGCTTGATTTCTTTGATTAGAGCAATAGCATCACCTATAATAATTAAATCATCTACATACAAAGAAATCAACACTATGCGCCCTTGTTCATCTTTCATGGTATACAGATTATGGTCGTTTTTACTTCTATTGTAGCCAAGTTGCAGAAAAAATGAATTAATCTTTTCATACCAGGACCTGGGTGCTTGCTTTAGTCCATAAAGAGCTTTCTTTAATTTACAGACTAAATTTTCTTTCCCTTTCTGGACAAAACCCTTAGGTTGCTCTAAATAAACCCCCTCTTTCAATTCTCCATTTAAAAATGTAGACTTTACATCTAGTTGGTGAATCTCCAATGTTTCTTAGTAGCTAAAGCAATTAACATTATGATGGTATTTAGTTTAGCTACAATGGCAAAGGTTTCTTCATAGTCAATGCCTTATTTTTGTGAATACCCCTTTGCTACCAATCTAGCTTTTAGTTTATCTATGGTTCCATCTGCATTAATCTTTGGTTTATACAACCATTTACAACCTATGGTTTGTTTCCCTCTAGGAAGTTCAACCAGCTCCCAAGTATTGTTCCTAATTATAGATTCATATTCCTGTTCAATAGTTGTTTTCCATTCACTACATTCATTTGCTTCATTATAACTAGAAGGTTCAACAACATTCATCATACTAGTTAGAAAAGCATTTTCCATGTATCTAGTAGGCAATTGAGCTTTCCTACCTGATCTTCTAAGTGGTGGGGTAGCTTCAAACCTTGTCTAATCATCATATTCTGGACTTGGCTTGATAGCTACATCATCTTCTTTTCCTTCCTACTGCTGTTGTTGTTGCATTTGTTGTTGTTGCTACTACATCTGCTGCTGCTCATTTCTGTCACCTCATTCCTCGTTGCGCTTATCAAATTCTTCATGATCCTGCTCATGGAATATGACATCTCTACCAACAAAAATCTTGTGAGCAGAGGGATTAAATAATCTATAAGTTTTATATTGTGAACAATACCCTATAAAGGTACATCTGATGGCTTTTGAATCTAGTTTTCTTCTGTCTTCCTTTGGAATATGGGCAAATGCTTTAGACCCAAACACTCTTAAATGTTTTACTGCAGGCTTAAATCCATATAATGCTTCATAAAGAGTTTTAAACTTGAGACTCTTTGTAGGAATCCTATTTTTCAAATAAACTGCAGTATTCAATGCTTCAGCCCAAAAACCATTTGGAAGATCCTTACCTTTCAACATGCTCCCAGCACATTCCACCAATGTTCTGTTCTATCTTTCCATTACTCCATTCTGTTGAGGAGTATGGGGTATTGTGAATTGTTATAATATCACATGGTCTTTACAATACTTGATAAGCTCATCCTTTTTGTATTCTCCCCTTGATCGGAGCAGAGAATTTTTATATGCTTCCCTGTTTGCTTTTCAATCATGTTTTTGAACTGCTTAAAGTATTCAAATGTGTGACTTTTCTTATTCAAAAAATATACCAAAGAAAACTTTGTGAAGTCATGAATAAACAATGAAAAAGACAGTGCACCTCCTAATGACTTTGTTTGCATGGGTCCACAAAGATCTATGTGCACTAATTCAAGTATGTCTCTCTGTTTCTTCTCTACTCGAATAGGGAATTCCTCTCTATGCATCTTTCCTAATGTACAAGCATCACAATCATTATGCACTTGTTTTAACATAGGAAGATCTCTTACCATTTCCTTTTTTTGAAGTAACAGCAAATCATTGTAGTTGATATGACCAAATCTCTGATGCCACAGCTCTTCTGTAGTCAAACTCGTTGTTATCAAAGCTCGAACTAGTGTTGGTCTTACATCCAATTTGTACAGACCTCTTGTTCGAATTCCTGTAGCAATAGTCTTCATTCCATCGAACAGATCTTTAATATAACAATTAGATTTAAAAAATTCAACTTTGAGATCTTGATCTGTAATCATGGATACAGAAATCAAGTTCTTTGTTACACTGGGCACATACATGACATTATGAATTTGTCTTACAGTACCATAGGTAAAATGACAGAATTTTTTCCACACCCTTTGATCTCATGACTTCTATCATCACCTAGGTAGATTTGTGCTCCATTGTTGATTTCTTTAAAATCTTCGAACCATTGCTTGTTCCCCATCATATGTGTTGATGCTACCGAATATACATACCAGATGTCTGCATCAACATTCTCATCAAAGTTTGCCATGAACAATCTAAAGTTCTGCTCAAGATTATCATTTGCGAGATGACCTACATGTCTTTTCTGCTTCTGTTGTTGTTCATGATATTTCTTCTTCCTACACTCCTTAGTTATATGACCAAGTTTTCCACAATAAAAAAAATTAATTTCAGAGTTGTTTCTATTAGGATGCATACCTTGAGTCTGATTTGGTCTTTCCTGTGAGTTTCCTCCATTTTGTTGTTGCGAATTTCCTTTTCCTTTGAAGAAGTTCTTTTTTTCCATCAACGAAAGATCGACACTCTGGGGCTTCAAAGTCGATATTCTTTCTTCTTCTTGCAATAATATTCATGACAGTTCTTCAAACTTTGGGATTTTCTCACTTGCATTTATCCCAGTGATAAACATTTGGTAGTCATCGGTCACAACATTCGTGGTAATTGTTGCTAGATCTATATCTGCAACTGTATCACCAATGTCTGCCAATTTGTTCTTCGAATCTTTGATCCTCGCTATGAAGGAAGCAATTGTTTCATTTTCCTCCATCTTCAGGGATAAGATCTTGCTTGTCAGGAACAGAAGACAATTTGCATTCCTGATCTCATACAAATCCTTCAAAATTCCCCAAATTTCGCTCGTTGATTTACATTCTCTAATATGTAGTATGATGCAGTCTTTCACTGACATCTTCAGCGGTGTCCTTGCTTTACCTTCTCGCTTCTCCCAATCTAGGATCGATGTTGATCCAGTTGTTGGCTTCTGCTCATCCCCATTTGCAATCATCCAAACACTATGTACTTCTAGCAGAGTTTGCATCTTGAATTTCCAATTCGCATAATTGGAGCCATCGAGCTTGTTATGCGCATTCAAGTATGCTTCAATCATTTGATTATTCATCTTGGCGATTAAAGAAAAATTTGACAGGTAAAAAAATATATGTTAGATCTACCCCAGATCTCTATGAAATACGTTGTTTGTGATCTCTGCGAGTCCTGGTTCTACTTGTGCATTCCTTCTCAGGCTGATCTCGACCTCCACGCAGCCTTCTCTCGGTAGCCACCGCCAAGACGCAGCCCCCTTTTTTGTTTGCACAGTTAGCGTGATTAGCCAACACGGATTCACGATGGTCAGCGTGATTAGTCAACACAGATTCACGACGGTCATCCAAAATAAAATGCCGGAAGTCTCATAGTGGGGTCGGTGTGATTTTTTCCTCAAACCACGCGATGATTTCACCTCAGGCATGCTGAGCAAATCCTTCACCCAGCAAACAAGTTTCTTAGCTCTATAGCTCTGATACTATGTTAAAAAGCGATGTTTGAATTAATAAAAACATCCACTAGACAACTCTACGACAGAGAGTCTGAACCAAGAGAGTCTAGCTCTGTAGAACGCTCTACATTGTTCATGTACATCACACATTATATAGCAATCATGGATTTAGGGAAGTTAGAACCATACCCTAGGAAATAGAAACTAATTCCTATCTTGAGGTACCATGAACCAATTCACTATTCTAGGATATTCTTTATTATCTTTAACACTTTGTCCATCTACATTTACTTGATATAAATTGAAGATTTAATAGGCCATTCAAACCATGATCTGCGTTTAATATTTTGTTGGATTTTGGCTTTTTGAAATCATAGAAAACCGGTCACGCGTTGCACCAGTGTTACTATTGAATCTTGCATCAGAGATCTCATTTCTCATTTCGCCTTCCAAACAATGGAATCAGTGTGGTGGACTATTAGAGTTGGCTTTCTGCGTCGAAGAGGTGGTGTCTTTTAGCATGCATGCAACAAGTATGTATTTTGTTTGCTACTTTACTTTCTGAAATATTATGATTACACAAACCTGAACAATGTTTTGTAAACTTTGAAGTCACTTTCAAACATTATCTTAAACAATTTTCCTTTAAATATGACCTAGCCTTAACCCAGATAACATAGACCACAGAAAAGTATCTTCAATAAAGAAGTACAGGTTTGTATTCATGGTAAATTATTTGGTTGGTTCACAGATTTTATTTAATAGGTAAATTAAAGAAAATGACACAGGATGAAATCCTAGACTCCAAGATTTGCCAAGCAAGCATGTATTCATAAAGATATGAGTACTAATCCAATCCAAGCAACTATCTTGCATCTTTTCCACAGCTTTAGCAAGTGGGTAGCTAATAGCAATGCCCTCGCCTCATGGTATGGGATGCTTTTGCACATCCTTATAATTGGAAATTCATTGTTCTTCGCTTGATTTTTATCTACCAATCTATTCATGTGTTTCTATTCTACATTCTATGTGCTTTTGTTGTCCAAATCCATGATAGGCAATCTAATTTAAAAAAAGCTAGCTGTCAAATTGAAATTTCATAATTATTTTGTTTTACATTTTGGCATTTGTTTTTCATATTGTGAAGTTTCACAGGAAAAAGGCCAAACACATCAAGCACATGAAGAAACAATATGTCTTATAAACTATCTTTAAGCTCATAGACGTTAAAATAATTTATTTCCTTTTTCTTTCTTTATTTATCATTAAACTTTATCCATTTATACCCACTCCAACTCCACTCCATTCATATAATCATTGAGCTTAATTTCTCTTGATTTTAGGTGTATATAAGAGAAATGTAAGAATATACTTGGATTTTAATGGTATGCTCACATTTGTGCATTCATCTCTCGATAGAGAAACACGACATTCTTTGTTTGGTTGTTTGCTTGTTGTGATGCGTGTAGGTTATAGCGATTTGTAATTATGGTTGAATATGAAGAGATATGTGGTGATCAGGGAAAATAAATTATAAATTGATTTATAATTATTGTTTCATAGATTTTGAAAGCAGTGATAAATCAACCATGCATTTCCTTTGTTTAGATAGTTAAACGGAAATTGTTATTTTTAGGATTCTAATTTTAAAGGTTTTAAATTTATTTAAATACCAAAATTGATAGATTGATATCCCAGTAGTTCAGAGCATATTAACAATTTGAATGTCTTAAGTCGAAAGTGATGTATCGTATTCATTTTATGTAAAATTAAAAAAAATAATTATAATAACAAACAAAATGATGTATCATATATTTTATGATAAAATAAAAATAAAATAATTAATATATAACAAAAAAACCTTCTTTAGAGTGTTTATACCTATAGGTATAATAAAGATATAACAATACATCTTTTTACTTGAATTTATAATGGTAATTATTGCTTTTATATATAAATAAGGGAGCCACTGCCATGGCGGTAGTCCCTACCGGGTCTGCCACAACAACACAATACAAACGCTTTGTGATTTAACCCAAATAATAAGTAATTAGTATAAAAACTAATGCAAAATATCTGGAACAGCAGGTATAATAACATGTGTTTTGAAATATCATCTTTACCCTAGACATAAAAGTACACATTATTTTCCCAGCAATTTAATATCTTAATGATATATAATATTTCAACAGTACACATCAGACCAAACCTAATATTAACAAAATTTAGACAAATATATGTGAACTTTCAATATGTATTGCCCTCCACGTAAGAAATTTGTGCAATTATTGACATGTTCAGATTTTCAACATGTATTGCCCTCCGCGTAAGAAATTTTTACAATTATTGACATGCTCAGACTTTCAATATGTATTGCTTTCCTCGTATAAGTGAAATACATACCCAGATTTTGCTATCTTCAAAAATGTGATTGCTATCGGCAGAATCCAGAGGCTCGATGCCGCAACTACACGAAGAATCCAAGTTTAACCTGTGCACCACTATACCTGTACATGATTTGACAACACTTAGTCTCTTCCAGGTTCGCTGGCTGAATATTTTTAATGTGGACAAGTAATTTATTGCAATACTCACTTGTCTCTTGGGCTGAACGATCTCCAAAATTTTATTTCTATATTTTGAGAATTAGCGGTTCATGCATTTCGACTTTATACGTAATGCAAAGCGATTATATCCATTCACAATAATTGTATGGAAAAAATACATGCACAGAGTCTCAAAATATTTATAACTAGTTCTTCCTCTTTAATAGTAGGACTCGCTTCTTCTCTGCCTTCTTCTCACTAGAATTTACACATATTGACGACAATGGCCAAGGACGGTCATAAATAGTAAGGAATGAATTTGGAAAATAGAGATGAGATTATTTTGGATATTTATTTATTAAAGATATTTTGACTACTTTTTAGTTTCACTGAATTTTTTTTTAAATTTAAATTGTGAACCTTCTACTATATTGATATTTTTTTGTTTTTTCATTTTTTAAATTAAAAAAAATTACATAGAAAGCATATATGAAAACACCACACCATATGCTGCAAAGTTTAGAGATTTTTTTTGTTTTTTATTTTATTTTTTATATTGAAAAAAATATCACATAGAGAGCATACATACAAACACCACACTATAAGGGAAAAAACATGTGGCCTTCATGCTGGTGAGCTATCGCATGAGGGGACGTGTACCGCGAGTTCGATACGAAAGCAGTTTGTGCATCTGACGGAGCGAGCGGTGGTTCAGTTCTCCCATAGCATTAAAACACTCTTCGGATTCAAAACATTGTATGTCTAACTTACCCTGTAAAAAATCCTCAGAACTATGATTTGAGACTTATTGACGAGCACGTATTGTATGCAGTTGAGGATGGCTGTGAAGGCTAATAAAATGCCGAAATTGGCAACAGCGTGTTGCACGGAGGAATAAGCCAGATCACTAAGGAAAACCAGAATAACAATAAACATTATAATTCCTATAATAAACGAATATGTCAATGAGACAACGGCGGAAAATTTAGCCCAAGTGAATCCCAGCTCCGAGTTGGTTTGCAACCCTCACACTGCATATACACAAGTAGGCAAGTAAGAGAGATATTCGAGTGTAAAAAATATATAACTATTCTAAGTTGTAGCTACAGTTTAAAAATTATATACACATAATTACCCGGTCGCAACCAGAAGGCCAAGAGGTATACACATCATCAATGAAAGGATGGCCAGGCTGCCAGGGATTCAAACCAAAAAAGATTACTTGAGGGCTGCACGCAAACTCATTGTCTGTAAGCTGGAATAAGTAAAAATGACTTAAACGCTAACCAATAGCAATGCACAGGTTGCTATCTTTATGTTAAGAATATTTCAATGCACACTATACATTATGATTCTATAAAGAAGTAATATGCGTGGTATGCATTATGGTTTTATAAAGGCTTTAATATTCATTTTACTGCATTATAATGGTATAAATAGGGAAGATGAAAAGATAGAGGTATGTGAATGTAGCATAAATTTATTATGATTTTAGATCTGGAGTGTTTTTTTAAGGGATTTTCATTTAGTAACACTTGATTATGATGGTATAAAGATATAATATGCATTTTCAATTCCTCAGATGTATTATAATTAATCTTAATTTTTTTTTATGTGAATGCAATATAGATTCATTTTTATTTTAGATCTCAAATGTCTTGTAAGTGATTTGCATTATTATATGTTGATTGATATTTTATATATGGTATATATTAGGACTTTATAAAGATATAATATGTCTTTTACAATTCCAGAGATATATTATAATTATATAAAAAAGTAAAATACAATTTAAACATTAAAAAACATGTGAATGTAATATAGATTCATTTTGATTTTAAATTTTGAGTGTCATGTAAATGATCTTCCATTTATATATTATTGATACTTCAATAAATTATATATACTATAATTTTATAAACATATAATATATATTTTATAATTTATGAGATATGTTATAATTTATAAAAGAATAATCTGGTAAGTAATTTTTATTATATATTTATTAATACTTATAGAAAAAGTATATTTTGCAATTTCAATTTTTTCATATATAAAAAGTGATAACATGAGAAGGTAGCATAAATTACTGTACCTATTGCCGCTGCTTGTGCTGTATGTTCCTCCTGAAACTTAGCTTCCTGAAACACTTGAAACATCACCTGAAGCATTCGCTAACATGCGCGGGTGTTAGAACAATGTGTTTGAACATTAAATTTGATAGCTAACCCTAGATTTGAAAATAAAGTAATTTTTCATTCCATATTTAAAGAATTTGCTTCAAAAGCGATGTTTTAGGTAAGTTAGCTGGTGTTTGGCCATCACTGCATTTGCTTCATTGGATATTGATTTTTGAGGCCCATCAATGATGAATCCAATGAGCCCTGGATTCTACACTAACAATGGAGAAAATTGATTTGCCTGTAAACACTTGAACACTCACCAGCCCAGAATTAGAAGTCTCAGAAAACAAAAATTGTAGTCTTGGTAAGTTTTTGGAGGTCATGATATGAGGAAACAAAAATGTAGTCTTGGAAAACACTTACCCCATATTGGCACACTAACACTCACCTAGTTTGATTCCACTCTCTTAATTAACAATAGCATGGATTTGGGTAAATTTCGAGATTGATGGCTGAAGTACAAAATAGAAACCTTCAATTAACACAGTTGCAGAGAAGATAACAGTGGAAATTTAACAGTGCTAATAAATTTTCAGAACATAAATTTTACCTTTTGCAAAGAAGTTAACCATGCCAACTCTTGATTCGCATGGAAGTGATAACCTCAGCAGCCCACTTAACCCAGTTGCAGAGAAGATAACAGTGGAAATTTAACAGTGCTAATAAATTTGCAGAACATAAATTTTACCTTTTGCAAAGAAGTTAACAACGCCAACTCTTGAATCACATGGAAGTGATAACCTCAGCAACCCACATGCCCTCTTTGCAAAACCAATGTTCCTGGTCACTACATTTTCTATACTCTCCATTTCTCGTTTTCCCCTAGCCCCTTTGCTGGAAATAACCTTCGTATTTGCTAACCTAAATGAAGATAGAG
>APFE030394531.1:20608-31862 GCA_000404065.3 Pinus taeda
TAAATGTATCGGGGGCAATTTAATTGGTCAGGGTTGATTGGTTATTTAATTAGCTAGAGGTTAATTAATTCCATGATGCACGCGGGGAGGGTTCTTAATGAACTTCAAATAAATTCCTCAATCCCTGTTGAAATGTAACTATGGTTGTATTCGACCAGGATGGGAAATATTAATATTCGGGGATTTTTAATGTATTTATATACAATACGGGATTGGGAATAAAGGTTGGGATTTATATAAATAAAGTCAATAGTTAATATAAAAAATGTAATGAACCAGTGCTATGTTAGAAACAGTTGTCTTTCGTGTCAACTTAGGCTTTGAAGTGGAAAAGGGGTTTATATGGTATTTGCGTAATCTCCTAAGTAAAAATAGAGTTTTTACTTAGGGAGTCATTACAAAGTGGAATGAGTGGTTTATGAGTGATAATAAGCAAATCTTAATATCCTTGGGGAAGTAAGTGAATGATTTTTAGGGAAAAGTATGAAAGGGAGTTAGTCATCAAACCTTGTCTCACTTGAGTTGCATCAAGTGTAATATCTACCATGGCACTTGTGATTAAAGTAAAAGTTAACACATTTGGAGACAAAATCAATCACAAGTATCATTCTGCAACACCATTGTACCTACCCTGCCTACTTGGCCTAGCATTTTTTCTTCTTTCTTTGGGTGCACTTGGACTAGAAAACCCTCATCACCTTCTTTTTCTTTTCATGGTAAGCCTACCTAAGTCTACACTTATAACATCCAAAGGCTCAGATTTAACTATTGAGCTCCTTTGCTTCTCTACCTATCTACTTATCTGCTAAGATTGAACAGTTTGGTCAAATTTTATTTTCTATCTCTAAAACATGAAATTCAAACATGAATTAGCTAAGATTAAGCTGTGTGGCCATTCATCAATGGTGGCATAAATCAACAAGCTGCACACAATCAAATTGTTGCAGAAAACAAACTAGTAGTGGCATTTTGGACTTGCACACTTTCCTGGTCTTTTTGTTTGGGGTTCATTTCTTTCACTTTTTTGACCATTTTATTATTTTTACCCTTTGATTATTCTTTTAGGGCATACCCTCTTTACATTTTTTGATTTTTTGACAATATGGAAAACCTTTGCAACAAGAGAAGGTATAAACATATTAGAGAGCTCATCAGTGTAAATCATGAAATATGACACCTATTGTTATAGGGGCATAACAGGTTTGAAAGGTCAACATGTTGAAAGTACTAGTTCCTCAAATAGTCACAACAACACTCCAAATAAAGACAAAAGGGAAGAGTTTTTCACTCTCAGAGTAATCTCAAATCATACCAAGATTGATGCACTCTTTGATAGTGGGTCACAAGCAAACCTGATTTCAGAAGACTTAGTTAAAAATCTTAAACTTGAAACCATACAACATCATAAGCCATACCCTTTAGGTTGGATAGTTAAGGATGCCAATTTACAAGTTTCAAGGAAATGCATTTTTAGATTTCCTATTACTGCAAACTTTGTTGCTGAAGTCGAGTTAGATGTGGTTCCACTTGACATTTCTAGAATTATCTTGGGAAGTCCATATTTGTATGATAGGAAAGCACTGTTTCATCACTATGAGCACAAATATCATTTGCTTAAAGATGGGGTGAAGTATATTGTGCGACCTCATCGCAAGAAACTAAACATTTATTTAGTTAATGCAGGGAAAATGAAGAGGCTAGTGAATGCAAGTCAAAACTTCAAATTGTTGATGATCAAACAAAGAAATGTTTTGAATCATACTTTTCATAAAGATGCTTATATTTGTAATGAGTTGTTTCAGAATGATAATAGGTTGCCTTTGAAAGAAGGTGAACAACATTTGCAGCAGCCAACATTGGTGTTGAGCAGTATTGAAAACAAGGTGTCGATGCAAGAAGATGAAAAGGTCAAAGAGAAGAGGACAAAGTAGCTTGGAAAACAAGGCATGGGTTTCACAAATTTTCATTGCTAGTTTCCAAAAGGCACATTACAATGGCGAAGAAACTTGGGCAAGAGTCGACTCAAGTACAAGGGAAAAAGCAACTAAAATTGCCATAGAGACAAAGTGCAAGGTGTTGGCATTATGATACATATGTTGTACTTGATGGAAACCCACTCATATCAGATGATAAATTATAGTGCAGCAAAGTTATTTTCTGGTTCACGGACTTTTATGCAGAGAAAAGTTCACGTACTTTCATGCAGAGAAAAGTTCCTTTCATGCAAAGAAAAGTTCACGCACTTTCATGCAGAGAAATGTTCCTTTCATGCAGAGAAAAGTTCACGCACTTTCATGCATAGAAAAGTTCCTTTCATGCAAAGAAAAGTTCACGCCCTTTCATGCAGAGAAAATTTCACGCACTTTCATGCAGAGAAAAGCACACGCACATGGGAAATCTTATGGTTGGTTCATGGTATTAGTCTGACGGTTTTTGATCCTATGGTTTTGGTCTATGGTATTGCATCCAAAAGAGTTGAACCCGAGTATTGGGTCCGTGGTATTGTTTCTCAATGGTTTTGGTCCATGGTTTTGAGTGAGGCCTAGCCTATAAAAAGGAAAGGAGATCATTTGGCTAATTACAGTTGAGTTGAAAATCTTAAGAAGAGCAAGAGTTGAATTTCTGATAATCGGTTGGTGAGACATAGTTGAATCTGAATCAAGGAGAAACCGGAGCGTTATAAGTCAGATCTACTGAAGAGTTGGGATCCCTTTCGACGCATGAACGGATCTATGATTTTGACAGTCTGGGGTATCATTGAGAACTAATAAACTGTCTAAATCCGGAGGTGCGCAGGAGCGGCAACGCCGCAGTGTGGAGGTGCGTAGCACCAGAAAAGAAGCAGGTGCGAAGGTGCGCAGAACCAGAGAAGAAGCAGGTGCAGAGTTGCGCAGACTCGTCATGGCAGAAGTGCGGATATCCGCGGGTTTCCTTCAGTGAAGTTGCGGACCTTTCCTGAAATATATTTTAGTTGTATTTTATCTGTTTCTACAGAGATCTGGGTTTAAATTGGTGTCTGGTTACTGGTGTTATTTTCTAGTTACTGCATTCTGAGAAGTTATTTGTTTAAAGGAGATTGGGTGATGTACATGTACTTGATGTTTTGGATCCAGTTTGAAAATTTATGAAACGTGGTCCCTGGAAGAAAGAGAAGGTAGTAGCCTTCTATAGGTTAGCACCTACGTACTAGTATCTTAGCTAATACAAGAGCTAAGGGGGTTGTAGCTCCCTTCCAGAAGAAGCTGGAAAAAGAAGATAGAGACATATTGCAACAGGTGGTTTTCACACACATTGGGTTTCCACCTTATATCTGGTGTTCTTTGGTGTGACTGTCTATGTTTCTTGTTCCTGTTTATTATTATATGGTTCTGTCATACAGATTAATGGTTAACATCTAAAGAATAAATTACATTAAAATCTAGAAGGTATTGTTGGATACCTATACCAATAGGTTTCATATTTCATGATTGGCAAATTCAAATGACAAATATGCTCTGCTTTGTTGTTACAAAGATCCCATATTTTCAAGGAAAGGCAAGGTGTGTACATGCCTTCATGTTTATTAAATTTTGATGGATGGTCCAACAGTCTAATCTGGATCATGCCATGTTTCAATTTTCTGTTGTAGAATAGAGAAAAGAAGTCTGTCCAAACTGTTTAATCTTGGCAGATCAGTAGTTAGGCAGAGAAGCTAAGGTTCCCAACTACTTAAACTGGGGCCTTGGAAGAAATAAGGGTAGTGCTAGATAGGAAATCAAAGGAAAAGCCAATGGAAAAGAAAAGACACATAAAGGGTCTGCAAGTCTAAGTGCACCCTCCAAGAAGAAACAAAAAATGCTAGGCAAGTAGATGGATAAGTAGATGGGGTTGCAGAAGTGGTGTTCTTTTCAAAACCGCATCATGCTGGTCAATGCAAGGAAAGCAACACAATGGAGCATGTCCAAATTCCCTTTTTCCTGATTCATCACTCATTACTAACATTCCTTCACCAGGTGTGTCTATGAAAGAGATTCAAGGTTTTATGTTGGTCCTTGTTGCCTTTAAAAGCCACATTTCTTGTGCAAAGTTCTTTTCATTTTGATCTACTCTTTAAACTAAGTTGTCTTCAAGAAAACTTAGTAATATCACTCCTCATTCACCTTCTCCCTCCATATTAACTTCTAACTTTTATTATCTAACTCCCTATGTTACCCTTTCCCTACTATTATAACACCAAGGTGTGTAAATCCTAAGAATTCTATAAATAACCCCCCCCCCCCTTGACATTATAGCCATATGTTTCACCACTAGGGAATCAAATTGACATCTGGTCAGTTTGAGAACCCAGCCCTAACCTCTTGTCTCCCCCAGAACTCATTTGCCCATTCAATCCTTCACTTTACCTAAAGAAACCTTGGAAAAACCCTTTGCACCCTTCTAACCCACCCAAAAGGCAAAAATACCCTGAAAACCCATTTTGTTTGCCTTATCCTAAGTTTGGAGGCCTTTGTGAGCTTTATATATGAAAAAACCCATTTATCCAAAGTTCCGAGGCATATGCGCTTTTATATGAAATTTCATAAAAAACCCATTTCGTCCTAAGTTTTGTGATATGCGCACCTTTATGAAAATACATTGGAAAATCATGCAATACACAAATATTTCCAAAGTCTCGCCCGGGCACGAATCCCATCAAAAATCATTTTTTAATCCCCGCCCGAGGCCGTATCCTCCGTGCACATCACTGGCCCGACGACCGTCCGATTAACCTCTTTCCATCCGATGGTTGACGCTGATATCGGACCGGCCCCGACGTCCGGACGATATTGTTCGATATCTTTCAGACGCTAACGTCAGGCTGGGTCCACGCGTCGCCCCCAAATCGCATCGGAGCCCCCTCTGACAGATTCCTTTCCGTAGCATAGGCTGCCCGATATTGCGCCACCTATCTGCCAACGTCAGCGCCGCCTAACTGCCTACGTTATCGCCACGACCACGCGCCCCGTCCACCATTGCTCCACCTGTCTGCCACCTCACTACCACCGTGGACCAGTCATAGGCCGCCACGTCACCTGATGACGTCATGCTGACGTCATCTGACCCTGACCCACCCTGTGACATCATGCTGACGTCAACTAAAAAAGGCGCGAATAACCCAAAAAAGCCAAATTTTGTCAATTTTCGCGTTATTTTTTCCACTTTGCAAAAAACTATTGTTGCGCTCGCTGCATGCAATTTACGACCAATTGCACCAACTTGCTCAGAATCGACCAGGAGACCTTCCGCGCGCCTACCCACCTGCATTGGTGACCCGATCCATCGATTTACCAGGTATTTCTCCATGCAAGTCTCCTCTAAGCCTGGTTTTTCTCTGTAATAGAAAAAAACTCACTTAAAGCACAGAAAACGCATAATTCACCAGAAAATTACTTGCACCCAGCTCCCACTTGAAAAGTTAACGGTCGAAATTCATTAGCCGAGCCTATTTGGACTAAAATTTCAGTGAAAAACCTGCATTTTCGTTCACGCAGTCGTGAACTAAAACCCGGAACCCACATTCAATTGCTGAGGAAGGTCTGTTAAAGACAAAGATTTACCTTCTTAAGAGACTAAAACAGTATTTCAATTGCTGTAAACTCACCCTGTTACCCTTCATTTCTCAATTACCTCTTCACCCAGGCAGCGTTCTTTCCTATTTTTCAGTTGAAGAAATAGAAGCCCATACAGAAAACAGAATCCAAGTACTCATGGAGACTCCAGTTGCACCTGTGGCCCTCAATGTTGCCCCTTTGAATGCCCCTCAGAGAGATCTGGAGTGGCAGGATTTGGCAGACTTGGACTACCAAATCTTAGAGGACTCCTCATCACACAACAAGTTCCACCTCCACCTACTGAATGAGCTTAAGGCCAAACATGTGGATGGGACAGACATATTAGGCATTTGGGACTCGTTCCTCCCAATTTTCAGGCTCCCTCAGGTCAACCAATTCCCTGACCTGATTCATCTGTGTGCTGTCTGCTATGACCCCATTCAAAGAGCTGTGCTTGACCTTTCAGGCTCAGTTGTTTTCTACATGACCCTTGAGGCCATTAGAGAGATGCTTCAGTTCAAGACTCAGAAGAAATTGGTCCCCTTGTCTCTATTGGATTTGATAAACCAAGGAGCTAAGATGCTAACAGATGCACAAATCATAAAGCTCAACCAATTGTTTATTAAAAACTCAGACACTGTGCTGTACCCTCTTATTTTTGATGGCTACCTCAATCAACTGGGTATAGATCTTGCAGATATGATCAGTTCCATCTTGGGGTACAAATTAGTTGAATTCATTGATGAAACTGTTCTAGTGATGATGACTATGTTTTCCCCTGGCAAAACGCCAATCTGTTATGATTATGCCACATACATATCAGATAAGATGCATGAGCAGTTTTTGAACCTGTCCAGAGAGAAGGTGTTCAGATACACCTCCTACATTTACCACCTGATTCTATATTATCAGCATGAGAAGTTCTCCTTCATTGTCAAGAGAACAGATGCACAAGGCAACCCAAGGTCAATAGTTTACTGGACCTCAGTGTTTCATTGCAGAACCTACTCTCCGTACACCTACTATGAATTTATAGATCTCTTCATTCACCCAGCCATGTCTTTATTTCTAAGTTCGCCTCCTCCAAGACTGACTGATGAGATGCAGAGGATCCTGCAGTTATCCAAAGTGTACAGCATTGGGGATTGGTACTTTTACCAAAACTACACCGTAATCAGAATATATGGGTGTGAGTTACGCCCATACAGATTGCCCAAGTATGTTCCTATGAGACTGTTTGCCCTTGAATATTTCAGGCAATTCGGCAATGGTGATATGGTACACTTTGCAGGCAAGGGCAAGAAGGCACAGCTAAAGATGAAAAATCAATTTGGCCACCTTGTCTTGAACAAAAGGGAAGGCTGGAAAGAAGCTGATAGAAAGCTAGAATGCCTTGGCCTGAAAACCAGTTTCCCTTGGAAGCCCTATGACCCAAATCACTCCATATCATTCAGAAGGCTCAAATACAAGCTCTCTAGTTATGACCATGTAAGTTTTCCCCACATTGAAAAATTTGCCAACCAACCAAAATGGAAAAGGGGCACACTGGAGGAACCGGTCACACAAGAAGAATTGAATGAGAGAGCTAGAAGACATCTTCTGAAATTGGCTGACTTGGAACTTCCTTCACAGGTTTTCTCTCTGCCAAGGCCTCAAGCAGGAGCAGCTGCCTCATCCTCTACAGCACATCAATAGGCAGTCCAAACTACAAACCAAGCTCAGAGCAAAGGCAAGGAGAAGGAGATGGAACAGGAACAGGTACAACAGGGACAGGTTCAGCCACCCCAACAGGTACAACAGCAAAAGGAGCAGCCAGGGCAGGGGGAACAGACAGCAGAGGCCCCAATGGCCACACAGCAGTAGCCCACACAAATGGCACCTCCGAGGCAAGATTCAAGGATAGACTCTTCTGTCCTCCAAACCCCTCAAAGGGAGGATGTAAACAGAAAAATGGATAGAGAGACTCCCCTTACTGCCTCACCAACTCAAGGGGAGAAGAGGCAAAGGCTAAATCCTTTCTCAGAAGAGGAAATGCTAATGGGGCAGACCTCAGGTACAGGCCTGCCCAGCATGGAGGCCTCAGCCAGCTCCTTCCAACAAGAGCAAGATAGGGCAGCAGGAGGAGAAGTTAGCTCCTCAGGTCAAAGGAGGGAAGGTGAGAAAAGCATTAAGCAGCAATTTAAGGACATCAAAAGCAGAAATGAACCTTTAAGGCTGCAATTATATAATCACCTATTGAAAATGGCCCCCATGAACCAGCAAAGGCTCATGTCTGCATATGATGCACATGAAGGAAAAATGATTATGAGCCATTTTACACCAGCAGTGCAGCAACCACAGTCTGCTGCAGATTATATCAGGACCAACCTGGAGGTCCTGTCCAAAGACATCCACCTAATGGATCAAATAGAATTGCACAAACAAACGGGTGAGATGGTGTATGCCACCTTGGCGGACAAAACCCTGGTGAACTATAGGCTACAAAATAGCCTGAATAACACTACTGCACAGCTTGAGCTGGAAAGGGCTTCCTCTCAAGCAAAAGACAACAGGATCAAAGCTCTAGAGGAAATCATAATAGAGCTTGGACATGATCCTAAAGATGTCAAGGCAGTACAAGAGATTCTGAAGCTGAGAGATGCTGGCATGGCAGCATTGAGAAAAATGTTGAAGATCCTAGCAACTTTTCATCCTCAAATAGAAGAGATTGCCCAGCTCAGGCAAGATAAGGATGCAGCTGCTATGCTGATGACGTTATATAAAGAGCTCATCCACACCCAAGAGAAGCTGCAGGAATCAGAGGCTACCTTGCAGGCAGCATTACAACAAAAGGAGGCAAGACAAACCTCACAACCTCCTCCAGAAACAATAAATCTTGAGGAAATCCCTCAAACCACTACCCCTCCCAGCCAGCAGATACAACAGGCAGCACCATCCACCTCAGCACCAACAACAGAACAGGCTGAAAGCCTTGACATGCAAAAACTGAGGAATGAAATTCAAGTCTTGGAGTCTCAGATGTCAGAGCTAAATCAAGCCAAGGACAGTCTGGCAAAAATAAATGAGAAATATGACAAGTCCAAGCAGAATGTGGCTGAAAGAGAAAGGGAGGTAAAGGCCCTCAAGAAAAGAATAAATGAGCTAGAAAAAGAGCTCACATTGGAAAAAGTGACATCTGAACTTAAGAGGGTCCTGTGGGCCAATATTGGCCAGTCCATCACAGACCAATGGGAGTATATTGAAGCCATCCATGAGAAAATAACGTTCATTGGGAAAGCACACAGAGAAATCCAACGGGCAAGGGCATCTTTAGGCAATATGCCTGAGATTGCCACTAAAATGATAAATGTGCTGAATTAAAGAACAAGCTCCCAGCTCATCAAAATGGGAATTGGAAACAGGACAGAGACCATTTCACTGATCAAAAGGGTCTTGACATTAAGAAACCTGATTCAGACCCTAGAAAGAAGAACCCAGGATATGCAAGCAGACATCAACAAATTCCAGAACAGGTTTATGGCATTGCAAAACAGGGGTCTGCCTAGCCTGCTGGAGCCATCAAGAAAGTTGCTCTCACATGAAAAATATGCTAAGAGAGTGAACACCTTTTCTGGGAATCAAATTTCAGAGACAGCTAGTACATCAGCAGCTATAGGACCAATAACAGGATAGACCCTCTTCAACAGGGTAGAAAGTTTATTTTTTATTATGAATGAAATCACACACTTGTTTGATGAGCCTCCCCATTTTTACAAGTACACAAAGGCAGATGAGACCATGGGGTCAATTTTGAGGCATCAATTGCCTACACAGGATGTATGGGATAATTTGATACAATTACTGCTAAATCAAAGTCAGTAATTATGTTATTTTTTTTTTAAATATTCAAAGTTTTCATACACAGGAAGATAAAGACACATCAGCAAGTATGCAGAAAGAGGCTGAGCCAACTCAGCACAAGTATTCGGCCACCATAGCAGCGCTAGCAGTCACAAGTGACAGGGCCAAGAAGCTACAGGAGGACAGAGCTGTACAGACACGTCATTCAGTAGTCATAACAAAGCGCTCAACCGACTCCGTGAGCTCCAAAGGTCAAATTTTTCTGATAGGAGTTAAGAGCCTTTAATGTTTCATTAAAGATTCTAATAACTTCTCATCTACTACTCCTGTACGAGTTAAAGTAGATATTTATCTCTCAGATGACTCAATGCCTGAGATATTTTGTATGAGACTGTTATATATTCCCCCTTGCATTTGTTAGCAGGGGTTGGACATTGGATGTAATAGATTGCTCATATCCATACTGCTCTTCTTTTACTGTAATTCTCAAAGAAGTAATACAAAGGATGATGGAATTTCCAAAGCTCTGTGTTGTTTGATGTTCTACTGGTGTTTAGCTGAAAGTTGCAGGATTCCTGCGTATCTCATGACACAATAAGTTTCTCTTGTAACTCTTTGTTATGTATTTGTCATCTTTCATATCTCTTTCATGTTGCCTATGTTTAAACAGTTAATAGCAAGGAAAAAGAATAGTTCCAGGATTTAATCACAGATTACCTTGAACTCAATCTAAGCTATTTTAAATGTTCATTCTTCAGTTATAGTAATGAAACCGTAATTCTTAAATGCTACCCTTTCACACTATATCATCACAGTGGTTATTGTTTCAGGAATTCAAGTTTGCTCCTGAGGAATACATCCCTTTCTCACATCCCAGCTTAGTGAAAAATTATTAATTGCTTTTCACTGGCTGTTTGCACTCCATTATCACAATTTAAGTTTGTTTCATGAAGTATCCAAACGGACCTGTAACTCCAGCTGCATCAAACTCGGGATTTCAAGAAACCAACAGCCACAAACTCCATTGCCCAATGGACTAATTTTACCTGCAGAACTACACTTTAAAAGTTTCAGAAAGACATCCTCCCAACTAAACATAAACCAAAACCTAAACTTCATAACTAGCCTAAAATTTCTATAGAACAGAGACAAACCTTAAAGAGAGAGCCCTCTCTGATTACAGCTGGGCTAGAAGCTGTAATCCAAAGAATGGTTAGTGGTTACCCCGGCCGTATTCCCTTGGGAGTCATAGGGAACAACCTGGGTGTTAACAAGGGCTAACAGGGTGATCAAGTACTTGGTCATATGTGAAGGTTTGTGACCAAAGGCTAATGGTTCTCCTCCAAGACAAGGTTGTATGGTGCTAATTTTTGTGCATGTAAGTTAAGCCCTTGGGGCTATAGAACAAAAGGACCAACATGAGTTTATATGTGTGGCTTTTTAGTGTATGAATTCGAGCTTAAACAAAGGACTTATGGGCATATTTTATGAATAGGTTGACAACTTTAGTGGCGAGGGCCATATTTTGTGGTTCAACCAAAATTGGAAGAGTGTTAAAATCCTAGCTAAAGCACATGAACCAGTTCGTAGTTTTTTTTAGGAATGAGATATATTTGGAGGTTTTGGCTAAATCTGGTAGTTTGACAAGTTTATAACTATAGATAAAAGTCCAACTAAACCCTGACATTTTATGAAATTGTAATTTTTGGAAGTTTAGCTAAGATTTTATCACATATACATGAGAGAGGAGAATCAAGACTGCATGAACACATTAAGAAGAAATAACAGAACTGATAGATAAGTTAAAAATAAGAATTTATGTATTAAAAAGAGTTGAAGTAAAC
>APFE030394532.1:0-11600 GCA_000404065.3 Pinus taeda
AGTAATGTTCTGATTTCCGAGAGCTATCATTGTGTGTGGATATATACCTCTGAGAGTTCTGTATATACTTATGAGATCTTGACATGATATACATGTAGAGACTTCATTGAGATATTATCCTTGCTCACTGTGTATTTATATCTTCTTTGCTGACTATATTATTAATTTATTAGAAGAAATTTTTATTGACTTAATGTTTCTCCTTATATATATCGATAAGCTATGGTACATTAAGTCGACTTGACTGACTTAACTCTAGGCCGACATATCATCAAGAAGATCACTGTCTTTTTGTAGAGTCGACTTGCACGAGGATAGTGACACTTTTTCTTGGAGCATAATCATTTGACCTTATGAATTTTATAATATTTATGATGAGACATAAAATCCTAAATACATCAAGAAGAAGTATGTCCTATGGTAAACACATCTTGCTCATGAAACCCATGATGCAAGGTGCAACAAGTGGTTTAGGCCTACGTTGACCAGCATATTGCCTCCATTGACTGTGGCCTTGTGTGGGAAACCTCTCCTAGGCTAGCTAAAGAGCTGAACAAGTCTATGTTGACTGTTTGATGGCACATTTATGACAACGTTGATTGGTTAGGGATGGTTGTAGTATGTTGTAGCATTCACTACTGTTTTGACCATCTTAATTTGATTGTTTTGGGCTGCCACTACTTCTGTTGGAGACTGAGATCTCCTAGGTTGTCTTGAGGATATTTTGGGAGCTGATTGATCCCTTTTACTATTGTTGTTCAAGGGTTTCATTACTACTATTTTAAATCACTGATTAGTGATATTATACTATCTCTCTCTCTACTGAATTATTGAAGATAAAAGAAGATTTGAGTAAAGGGTTTCCCCGCATTGGGTTTTGTCCCTGGCTAGCCACCACATCTGGTGTCTCTTTTCTTGGCTTGTTTTCTGTCGATGTTTTAATGTTCTATCTGCCCTTTACTTTATTATGTGATTACTAAATAGTGGCTAATAAGAAGAAAAGAAGTAAACTACTCTAAGCATAGAACATACCATAATTTAACATGGTATCAGAGCTGAGGTGAAGATAAAGCCCAAGCAAGAGCAAGAGCAATCATTGAACGTTGTTGAAGCTATCTTAAAGAAGTCATGGGGTCCTCGACACACTTCCCCGTTGAAGACAAACTCCATAAGAAGTTTTATGATCACAGATGGAAGATGTCTCTCGATCTAACATTAGAAGAGCAAGAAGTGTTGGACCATGTGAGAGGTAGGATTGTTGAGCCTCCATAAAATGCATCCACTGTTGCTAGGAACAAATGGACCAAGGGAGAAGTCAAAGCAAGGAAGATCATCCTGGACCCTATTGACAAGCACCTAGTGGCCTACGTTTCTGAGCTGACCACCTCCAAAGAAATCTATGATAGACTAGTGAGTTTATTTAAAGTTAATGATGCAAATTAAGTTTTGTTCCTTAGAAATAAGTTGAAGGAAATTAAGAAGGGCAAAGATGAGAGTACGAAAGTATATTTCTTAATGATAACCGAGATCAAGAATGATCTCCTATCTATTGGGGAAGTAGTTCTTGCCAGGGAAATGACACTCATAACTCTTGGAGAACTGCCACCTGAATGGTATATATTTAGGACTACTCTTCTCAACAATAATGTAATTCTTGGATTTGAGGAATTTATGGCGATATGTATTCAAGAAGAAACAAGGATGGAAGAGCAAGAAATGCTTGCACTTAAAGGCCATCCCTCTACCTTTTCTTCTCAAGCTAAAAGAAGAAACACTTCTGGGGCTAAATCCAAAGGAAAGGCAGGACCAAAAGGTGGAAGAAAAGGTCGATGTTACAATTGCAACAAAATGGGCCACTATGTGAGGGAGTTCTTTGATAAAATGGACTCACACCATGATGATGATCAAAATCACTCTCAAGACAATCAAAGGAATGGCAGGTCCAATGACAAAGGTAAAAGAAATGTCAGAAATCAAGGAAGAGGACAACCCTTCAAGAAGGTAAGAAACTCCAGGTATGAATCTAACGTTGTTAACAGTAAGCAAGATGAATATTATCTATTAGCGGCCCTCTTTACTATTGCTCCCCTAGAATTGTTGGGAAAATAGCTTATTGATAGTGGTGCCTCAAGGCACTTCACTGGTTACAAAGAAGCTCTCTCTAATTTGATAGAGAAGGAGACCAACCTGGAAATTTTTCTTTGGGAAAACTCAAAATATCCCATGAAAGGCGTAGGGAATGTCACTCTTCAATTGAATCAGGGAAATCCAATTCATTTACAAGATGTATTATATTTACCTGATCTCAAAAAGAACCTGGTGTCCATTTCAACAATGGAAGACAAAGGCTACAAGGTGGCCTTCATTGATGAAAAGGTATGTGTATGGAAAAAGAACCTTAAAGAAGCTTTCAATCTTTGATTTTGAGTTGATTCATTATAGGAGGTTGGAGGAAGTTTGTTGGGTGTCATGTCTTGTGGCACATCTCTTCAGTCTGAACTATGGCATCGGAGGTTTGCTCATCTTCATTATAAATCTCTACTTGATGTGAGAAAAATGGTGACTGGGATGCCCGAATTTAGGTTAGAGCAAGAAGGTGTATGTTCGGGATGTGCTGAAGGAAAGCTCAAAAGGGACCATTCCCCTCAAGCCGAAGCAAGACCTCCAATATATTACAGTTGGTTCACTCAGACATATCCGGTATGATTCCCATGAACTCCTTGGAAGGATATTTATATTACCTCACTTTTACAGATGACTATTCTTGCAAGACTTGGATATACTTCTTGAAAAAGAAGGATGAAGTGTTCACTTGGTTTCGTCACTTCAAAGCCTTGATCGAGAATCAAACCGAAAAGAAAATCAAGATCTTAAGGACTGATAATGGGACTGAGTATGAATCCAATGAGTTCCATTACTTTTCCAAAGAAGCTGGCATTAAGAGTGAGACTACTACACCATATACTCCTGAGCAAAATGGTGTGGAGAGAAGGAAGAATCGTTCAATTGTGGAAGTTGTCCGTGCTATGCTCCATGATCAAAAACTTCCAAAGTTTCTATGGGTCAAAGTTGCAAATACTGCTATATATGTACAAAACCAATGCCCTCATCAAGCATGGGGTTCCAAGACTCTTGAAGAGATGTTCACTAGTAAGAAACCTGATGTATCTCATTTTAGAATTTTTGGAAGTCCTGTATATTTTCATTTGCTGAAGGAGAAAAGGAATAAATTGGGTGCATATGGAAAGAAAGGGATCTTTGTGCGCTATAGCGAAAATATGAAGGGTTATATAATCTATGTGGCTGGTCAAAGGGAAGTCGAGATTAGCCATGATGTCACCTTTGACGAAGATATGGCTCTTAGCAAAGTTGACAATCTTCTTACTCTAAGGGGATCTAAAGAAGTTGACACCAGGGAACCAAAGGAAAAGGAAGATGAGACGATGCCCGATGTGGAAGAACCTATGGATCCTATTGATCCCCTTCTGCAAGAGCCCTCCTCTTCTAGAAAGAGGCCTTCATGGCTTAGGGGGACACTTGATGATGCTGAAGGGCACATTGCACACAGGGGAACCTTCTGGGGAAGTAAGAAGCTGACCAGGCATCAGGGATACTTGACCATCATGAGCATGATCATCCAAAATGAGCCTTCAACATTCATAGTAGTTGTTAAGCAATAGGTATGGAACGATGCTATGACTAAGGAATATGAGTCCATCATGAAAAATGATGTCTGGGATGTGGTCCCCAGACCCTAGGACAAAGTAGTTGTCACTTCGAAATGGCTTTACAAGATAAAGCATGTAGTTGATGGAAGTGCAGAAAAGTATAAGGCTCGTTTTGTCACTCGTGGCTTCTCTCAGAAGGAAGGTATAAACTATGACAATATATTGGCACTTGTTGCCCGATATACCACCATCCACTCATAGCCCTTGCTGCTTCGCAATGATGGAACCTACATCCAATGGATGTCACGACTGCATTCTTGCATGGTTCGATCAAAGAGGAAGTCTATGTGGAACAACCCAAAGGATTTGAGATTCATGATCGAGAATCTCATGTGTATAGGTTGAAGAAGGCCCTCTTTGGGCTAAAGAAAGCACCCCGAGTGTGGTATGTGAGGATCAATAGCTACTTGATGAAACTGGGTTTCACTAGGAGTGAAGCCAACCCTAACCTTTACTTTAAGGTTAAAGATGACAATCCTCTCATACTGATGTTGTACATTGACGACCTCTTTCTAATAGGGGCAGACCTTCTCATTCACAAATGTAAGAGGGAGTTGGCTTCTGAGTTTTAGATGAAGGACCTAGGACTGATGCACTATTTCCTAGGACTAGAAGTCTGGCAGAAGCCAGGGGAGATTTTCCTATCTTAAGAAAAATATGTGGTGAAGATATTGGAGAGATTTAGTATGGTGGACTGCAAGCTCGTGACTACCCCGATAAAATTTAAGCAGTAGTGCTGCCAAACCCATTTTACGAAATGCTACTGAGTATCATCAACTCATCAGAGCATTGATGTTCTTGGTGAAATCTCGTCCAGATATATGTTTTGCAGTCAAAACGTCGAGTCAACATATGGTTGAGCCTCACCACTCACATTGGATTAGTGCCAAGAATCTGTTGAGATATCTTCATGGCACAATCACTCATGGGTTGAGATACACTACCGGAGATGTGAGACTACATGGATATACCGATGTTGATTGGGCAGGTAGTGTGGTGGACCGAAAGAGCACTTTCGGATGATGTTTCTCTTTGGGATTTTCCTTGATATCTTGGATGAGAAGGAAGCAAAAGTCGGTGGCTTTTAGCACCACCAAGGTAGAGTATATTGTTGTTAGTATGGCATCTTATGAGGCGGTCTAGTTGCAAAAGCTCTTCAGTGAGTTGTTTGGATTTACATTGGATACCACCATGATCCTGTGTGACAAGGGATTTGTTTATCAGAGAATCTCGTATTTCATGATCGCTCCAAGCATATCGATATCAGGTACCACTATATTTGGGATATGGTGCAGCGAGGAGCAATAAGGCTCTAGCGTATCGGTACAAATGAACAGGTCGTCGACATTTTGATGAAGTCCCTCAGAAAGGTCAAATTCTTGACTTTCCAAGAATGACTTGCTGTCATTCAGAGACCCTCTTATGAGGGTCGAGTATGATGTATTGAGCTTTGGGAGCTCCAAGGGGCGTGGGGTACTTCTTGGAGCGACATGCGACCACAGGGTGGCTCACCATCCCCTGGTGGTGCACTGCGTACAGGGTGAAAGGTTCAACCTTCCCCTGTGACACCCCATGGTGACTGTAGGACATGATGATTAGTTCTCTTGTGGGCTAGGATGATTAGTTCTCCTGTGGCGGCTGTTAGAGAGGATGATTCGTTCTCCTATGGACAGGATGATTAGTTCTCCTATCGTGGCATCCTACCCATGCAGTCTGGGACTCATGGGAAGTACCTCTCATCTGATCAATGAGCAGGGAAATGCGGTTAGGGACCATAGTAGTACTATCGATGGACGCATCGTTGTATCTACCACACTCCCTATGCTAGGATGACGTTCATTGATCTGGGACTAGTGAGAGTGGTATGAAACACTCTGAGACTGACTTCGGGTTAGTGGACGATGGTATGATACATCCTCGATCATTTCTTGTTCTTCATAGTTCAAGCAAAGTAGGGCCAAGTTGTGTAGCGCAATGCATTTGATGGTCGGGATAGTAGTGACGGTCAAATAGATTGCAGATGGAGTTCTCCCTAATTGAGAGGGAGCGTTAAATTGGCAACTAGGGCCAAAATCCATGTGGGTCACCTCATTTATGGCAGCTAATATTTTTCCTAGATTCCTCTTGTCGAGAGGTGTAGGATTGATCTAAAGATCATTTGATTCGGACAAGTATTTATGGAGATATGAATTTATTTGTAATTACATGAAAATTATCAAGGTCGGCCAACAATCAAGTGTGTGGCACTCTTGCCCATTGTTGCATATAAATAGGGGAGAGGTTGAGTCATTTTCTCAACTCATCTCATCCTTTCATCTCTTCCTTGTCTCTTGGTTATACAAAGGAAGGAGGACACAGATCTCACGTGGGAAAGAGGACATAGCTAGGGCAACATTGGAGGAGGACATAGTTAGAGCAACAAGGACGCAGGAATGTGCAACAAGTGGTTTAGGCCTACGTTGACCAACATATTGCCTCCATTGGATGTGACCTTGTGTGGGCAGCCTCTCCTACGCTAGCCGAAGAGCTAAACAAGTCTGTGTTGACTGTTTGAGGGCACATTTATGACAACGTTGACTGGTTAGGGTTGGTTGTAGTATGTTGTAACATTCACTATTGTTTTGAACATCTTACTTTGACTGTTATTGGTTACCACTACTTCTGTTGGAGATCGAGTTCTCCTAGGTTGTCTTGAGGACATTTTGAGAGTTGAATCATCCCTTTTTCTATTGTTGTTCAAGGGTTTCATTATTGTTGTTGTAAATAACTAATTAGTGATATTGTACTATCTCTCTCTCTCTGCTGAATTATTGAAGATAAAAGAAGATTTGATCAAAGGGTTTCCCCGCATTGGGGTTTGTCCCTCGTTAGCCACCACATCTGGTGTCTCTTATCTTGGCTTGTTTTCTGTCGATCCTTTATACCTACACTTTACTTTATTATGTGATTGCTAAATAGTGGCTAATAAGAAGAAAATAATTAAACTGCTCTAAGCATAGAACATACCATAATTTAACACTTTCAATCCAAGTATAATAGAATAGGAACGTGTACATGCATAATATAAGGAAATAATAGGCCAAAAGAAAGGGCAACCAAGTGATTCAAAGCAAAAAGAGCACTCGGAGGCTTCCATGGAGAGGAAGAATTGGAAAGAGGGATAGGATAAGAAGATAACAACTATTTCACATCATTGAGAACAATGTTACCAACCTAATAAGAATTGTAATCTAAAAATGAAAAATCTAACCCAAAAAACCCCCTATTTTAGTGCAAAAAACATGAAAAAACACTATGAAATTGAAAAATAGTGATGTTGTATAATCCTTTATTTAGGGTTAAAATTCCAACATTTTTCAGCCATGTCATTAAAAACCAAAATCATGATCATGGAAAACCTTAAAATTCAAACAATTTTCAACAATGAATTTAAATATAATTAGCATGACCCCAAAAAACCTTTGATATTTTTAAACAATGGAATTAAAACCAACTATCATGGGGACAAAAAAACTTTAAAATTTCTACATTTTTCAACCTTGGCATTATAAACCAAATATCATGACTAAAAAAAGCCTTAAAAAATATACTCCTAAATCAAAGAGTAACTCTACCAAAAGCAATTTATTTTTAAAGGATAAAAGTATAACTCTTTTGAGACCTTAGGTTAAGACAACTTGACCCGTTTTCAATGGGGCACTAAAATTTCAACATATTTTAACTATGCCTTATAAAATCATCATTAGTGTATGTAAAATCATGAAAAACATACTTTAAAAAAATAATGTAATGCATTTTTTTAAATTAAAATATGATTTTCTTTAACAAATAAAGTAATTTGAAAAAAGCGTATTTTCGAGACGTTTTTTTCAAATCAATATAAATTATTAAAACAAAAAAAATTAAAATAACTTTAAAAGCAAATTCATTAATATGTAAAATTAAGTGGTTACATCAAAGTTCTTCATAAGTCATGTTAGTCTTCACACTGAAGTCCATATAATAAACAAAATATGAACCCTTCATAGGGACACAATATATAGTTGAACAATAAAAACAAAAACATCATGTAAGCCTATACTAGGATATTGGTCGGTGTAGCCATACAAAATCAACAAAAAAAAGAAAAAAATGAACTTGATCCATCAGAGAGTCTAGGGATAAGTTCCAAATCTGAACCAACAACAGGGATATGCACTGTAGGTTCTGTTAGCCCTGAGGTGTAGTGTTGCTATTTTGAAGGCTAAAGGAAGGAAATGGTCAGTTTTGTTGTCATGGAAAGGTCCCCACACGGTCCATCACCGCACTCTCCTCACTCTTCCACTCTCATTCTCGTTCGCTCATATCCTAACTCAACCCTCACATCCTAACGAAACCCACTTTTTCCTTGGCCCTATGTAAATTAACCCATTTTTTCCCCGAAAACCTTACCTTTTTGCCCATACACGCCCTTTGTACATTTCTCGAGGACATCCCGTACCTCTGTGTCACTCGTCATTGATCTTCCCATCGATTCTATGGTCTACACTTCACTCGACCGTTGTTACCTACTCAATCCATCTTCACCGTTAGATCATTCCCTCCAGATCTAGCGGATGTTGCGCATATCACACGGGCAACTAGTGAGAGGGATACCTGCCCGATAAAGGCAGTTTCTTCTCTCTCCTTCGTTGCTATGTGGTGCCTGATAAATGGCTTTGGATGGGCTCTGACCTTTACCGCTTACTACCCGATGACCACCTAATAGAAACCATTCCTGCTCAAATGAAACCACTCTCGGGCGTTATCTTTTGAACACTTCTACCACCCGATAGCCATTCGATCTACCCATCCAAGATCTAACGGCTCGAACTCATTATGCTCTTGCCACGACTTCAAGTCTCTAATAATTGATCTCCAACATTGATCCAACCCATCCAATGGCCCTCGTTCACCATCATCATAGTTCATCCTCTGTTGCCCGACCAACGTCTTGACCATTGATCCATCCCATCCAACAACCCATATGCCCCGTACCCACTTCCCAACAGTCACCCGGGGAGGAAAGTTATTGGCTCTGTCAGTGTTTGTGGCAGTCGGACAATTGAACTGAGTTAACGGAAGGCATGTTTGAAAGGGGAAAAAGTAGCAACACGATGCAGCTGAACTAACAGAAATGATCGTGGAACATCACAACACGTATGAACCACCTGACAGTGTGACAGAATTACCATAATTTGATTACTATGTTTGTTAGGAAAAGAGACCTCTAACTCATGTCTGTCTAGTTATGGCATCAAGTAGTTAGAAGCCAGAGGGGATCGATTAAGACATCTCGAGCCTCAGAGAGCCCAAGAGCATTGTAAAAAGCTTATAAATGGCTGAAAGTTAGAAGAACAAGGGTTCAACTTTTGGAGACCGTGGATACTCTGTTCCTCTCAACGTCTCATCTTCATTCTAGTAATACAAGCTTCTTTTGATGTTACATGTTCAATTTCCATATTCTTCTATATTCTAAGCTTGCATTTGAATAGGTTATTCATGTTTCTTCTGTGTCTAATGCTAGAGAACTTTCATCTTATCTCTGCATTGATAAATTATATTTGCAAGCTTCATTTACTTTTTGTAGCTAGTCATTCATATATGTTTATGTATGCATTTGTTGGTACAGTCAGTATTCTCCATCTATCCATTCAATCTATAAACTATTGAGCATTAGTGGCCTAAAGCGTTGTCAAGCTGAGGGTGTTCATGAATGTCTAGAGTGAAAACAGAGTTGAAACAATCATCTGACTTGATCCAAATGTTAATCCATTCCAATAGTTAAGAGAAAAATATTGAAAATTTATATGTTACCAGGCATCTCCGAGCTACAACTTAGGAGAGTTTCTTGGAGGGTTTTAACATAATTAGCATCATTGCCAGGGAGAGGAGACTGAAGCTTAACTTTCCTAAGGGATGACACAGATCCAGTTTTGATGATAGACAAATTCTTGACACTATTTGGGTTGTAATAATCTATCTGGAAACTCTACTGGAGGACGAACCTCTTGGCGACTCCAATCCATAGTTCTGGCTCTGTTTGGGAGGCATACTCGGAGAAATCCTTAGAAGCCACAAGCTAACCCAGTACCTAACCTTGAAAGAATCATCAAAGAAAGAAAGGCATTACATAAAGGAGCATCAGGTTCAGGTAGCTCTAAAAAATATTCTATATCTCTTCAAAAAAATATTGTAATAGAACAAATACATGTTGAGAGTATAACTAATAATACTAGCAGTGAAGAAAAAATATCAGAGGTTCATAGAGCTCCTTATTCTTTAGGTTCTTCCTTTGTTGTAAGCCCAAAGGAAACCTCTCCTCCTATGCATCATACTCCTCTAGTCTTATCAGTCACTCCTCAACCCTCTGTCATTCAGACTTCCAGTACCCTTGTAGCCACCACATCTATGGTAGGACCACAAGCACCTACCAAAATGAAAAGAATCATAGCGGCTAGGTATGTACCTTTAGTACTTCCCACTCCCGTGAATGCCATGCCTACTGGATAATATCATAAGTATATGCCTAAGTTCACTAGGACTGAAGGTGTTACAGCTGAGGAACATCTTGAATCATTCTATAGCTATGTTGATAACCTGGACATTAGTGAAGATGATGTGTGGATGAGAGTCTTTGTCCAAAGCTTAGATGGAGAGGCTAGAAAATGGTTTAGAGAATTGAACCCAAGGTCTATAGCAGATATTGAGGCTTTAGATGATGCATTCCTAAAGCATCGGAGGGATAAGAAGGATCTACTCTACTACCACACCAATTTTGGCAACTTAAAGAGGGAAAAGGGTGAGTCGTTATCTGATTTTAATAAGAGGTTTAACCGCATGTATAACAAGATACCAGCCGAAGTAAAATCCACCACTACCTCTGTTAAACTCACCTATGCCAGTGCATTTGACTCTAACTTCTATCTACTATTGAGGGAGAGGCAATGTGCTACCTTGGCTAATACGTAGGATGCAACCTTGGAAGTAGAATCAAACATCATGGCTGCAGAGAAGCTCAAGGGGGATGTTGATAGAAGGAGACAAAGGGGTCAACCTTCATCATCTTCAAATACCAAGATAGATAAAATGACCAAGTTGATAGAGTCATTAGCCTCTGAACTCTCCAAATTAAAGGCTCGGAAACACCCTGGGAAAGGAAGAGTTCCTAATACCTTTGCTCCTAGAAATCCAAATCCATATAGAAGAGCTAATGAGCAGTTGCGGATTCTACAAAGAAGCAAAGATGCCAATGAAGACCAAAGGGTGAAGACCCCTTTTCAAAATGTAGTCATGGAAGAGGATCAATTTGATGAAGATGATGAGATCCATTGTATGGAAGATAAAGGTAGTGCCTCCTTTTTGACCTTAGTTGCCTATAAAAAGTCATTATTCAATGACCAAGTCAACCAAGGGTGGGATGGTGGAGTTGTTTTCAAACTAGTGATCAACACAGATATGGTCTAAGGTCTAAGATGAATAATGTTAAGGAAACTCTTGTTCATAAAGATGTTGTCTCTACAATAGAACAAGCTAATAAGAAGAAACGACCATCAATTGATCCCATCATCCTCAAATCTCCAACTCATGAGGTAAGAGGTCTTGACAAGTTTCCTTCTCCTTTTAGTTTTCAATCAGAAATTCAAAAGCTAAGAATACCTATACTTATAATTGAACTAGTGAAGAATGAGTCCTTCAAGAGATATATCCTTGAGGCCCTTGAGCCTAATGCCATCCAAGCCTCCACTAACTATGTAAATCTGCAAGATGACAAACCAGCTGTTGTTCTCAGCCCAGTGATTGAAAATTATGATGAAAACTCCCCATCATCCTTTGCCTTTTGGACACAGGAGC
>APFE030394533.1:0-13308 GCA_000404065.3 Pinus taeda
CATGCAACTAGTGTTCTCCAGATAACTAAATATTCTCTCATAAATAACTCATGCATGTCAGTTTAGAGAAAGACCCAGTTGAGATTAAAGGAAGGGACAACGTATTATTAGTTGGAGGAATTTTCCTACATAGGAAACTCATCCATGAAGAAGGTATTATCTCCTTCAAGATTCCGCAGTTATTTCAGAGGTTAGTATTGTGTGTGAGGTGAGAATCACACAAGTTGCAGCTGGAGGACCCAGGAGAAATTGTGCAAGGAAATAGGAGGCTTGGAGGACTAAAGGAAGGAATATGCATTTTCTATTCTGTTTATGACCAGCAGTGAGGGATTGTACTGAGATCTGGATAGCTTGTGAGCTAAAGCTTTGTGTAATCCTGAGATATTTCCACTTGTATGATAATACATATAGTGGGGTTTTTAGCTGAGGCTTTCCCTTGAGCATTCTTCTATGTTTCATTTGTATGATTTGTTCTTCTCTGTTATATGTGTTCCAGTTGATCGTGATCAAATTGATTAAGCTTCCGCAAAGTTTGATAGTAGAATTAGATAAAGTATTTTTCTTTAGTACATTGCATTATCAAGTGATCTACAGTGAGAATTTCTACACTTTAAATGTCATTATATTGTTATATAAATGTGGATAAAATGAATATTAGGATATTAATAAAATAGAATTTAGTAGAACAATATTCCAAAATTAAAAACTATTTCAATATTATTATATGATATGAAATTCAATAAAGAAAATTTGGTGAAATTTTTCCTTACTTCTCTTCTCGTTTTAGTTTAGCTTTCTATGAAAATTAAATTTGTATTATATGATATTGTTAAAAATATTTCAGCAGTATGTTGATATCGATCTCCAAAGTGTGTAAAATGAAGCAATCATGAACTACAATCCTATGTATTAGACTCTCTTTAGTGGTAATTAAAGTAGCTTGGGTGTGTTTTTCAATAATCGATATCGAAATATTCCTTGTTGATTGCAAATCAGGAAATTCAGTATTGGATGGATTAATCACAATCAGTGGAAAATGAATACCAGTAAGATGGATAACATTCAAATGTCCTTTTACATATTTAATGTGAGTTCATGGTTGAACTAACCTATGGCTTCTCATGCACTATGTGTCATCCTATTGGATCTTAACTCATCTCTAAAAGCTCCAAGCAAGTGCTTTGTTTGGTTTTTTTTGGAAGTGAAAAACGTTATCAAGGTATGGTTTATCACATGTCTATTTATTTTTTAATTTCCCGAGCCTTGTTGGTATTTTCATTATTGGGACTCTTTTTCTTGTAGAGTGCCTTCGGAGATTGTTTTCGTCTTAAGCCAAAATTTCTTTAAAAGGAAACTCTGATCGCACGTCTATCATTTACTTGCACTCAGGTGGGGACTTGTTAAAGCCAAAATACTTCTTCCCAGGGCCCTAATCTTCGCTTCTGGATAACATATGGACATAACTGTTTGTTGGGATTTTGAATGCCAATTTAAATATAAATGTAACATGGATATATTTTCCAAATATATCCATTGATAAATTGTGAAGAAGCAAGTCTCATGACTATATGTCAAAGATATGTGACCAAATTGGATCTTAGTACTATGTATTTTGAAACAGTTGGCATCTCCTAACAAAACTCCAAAATCATAATATGAAATTTTTTTCTAATACAGATATCTTGTTGACACAGTATCAATATTATTAGCCTTATTAACTTGGTGTTAGACCAAACTCTATTGGAGTAATCTTAGAGAACTAGCACGAGGAGTGGGGGGGGGGTTACCTTGTGTCACTCAATTTCTGTTACTTTCTTGGGGAGTACCCTAGAATAGTCGTTACTATTGCAATAATAAGTGTAGGAGAAATGGCCTAAGGAGGAAATGGAAGAAACATGTACGAAGAGTTATATCCAGTGAGTCAAGATATCTTAATGCCAATGAATAGCATTTTGGAAATTCATCAAAGGCTTGCACGACCATAAGATGAACTGGGCATCATAATAATGTAACTAGAAGAGTTGTTTCAAAGCATGAATCGAGAAAATAGACCTCGATTCTAGTAGCACAATGAGGAGGATCCCAAACCTATAGGAAGCATCATTGATCAATAAAGAAATTCTTAGCAATTTTTTTACCTACTTGGTAAATTTTGAAATTCAAAATGTACTAAAAGCTGCTTATTGCAATTCTCTAGAAATAGTAAAACAAATACTTTCTCGAAACATATAGTAGAATAGTAAACAAACGTTACATCATTTATAATTTTGTCATATTTATGGGACATAAATTCTCTAAATTAAAAATTAGTTTTCTGAATGCTTCACTTCATCCAACCCAGAGAATTACAAATCAATATATAATAAAATGAGCAAAACACGTTTTTTCCCAATATCAATGCAAGGAAAATACCTTTTAGTGGAGGTTATAATGGATATTTTTAGTGTTATAAAATTTGTAAAAATTGTCATAAAAACATCTGCTACAACATCCATTTGTGGTAGTATATTTTTTAGCAAAGCTGATATCAGAACTTCATCACAACTAAAAAGATCTAAGCAGCCAGAGGTTTTAACAGATTTTTTTTAGGGGTGGAATTAATGGAAAAACTGCACTTGTGAGCTACCACTATAAAAACATTAGTGTTGTAAATTTAAATAAAACTAGCGAGAATGGAAACAAACTTTTAGAGCACTGGTACGACATCTTTATAAAATAATCGATGCTTTAACAATAAAAATGCACCGGCTCGGGCAATCTATGATACCATGCACCGAGGTGTTGAATTCTAACAACATTGATGCCTAAAAGGTATACCGCCCCAATTTTTATGTCTTCAACAAACGCCCTAGGTCATACCTTTTAGGTATGACACCAGGGTATGAAAACAAATGTTGTAGACCCGATTATTTTTTTAGATTAGAATCGGTGCTTATGAGTTGTAAAAAAGCACCGATGTGCTACTAATATGAAAGGATAGGTGTTGTTAATATGAATAATGCACTAGGGAATTGGTCCTATGAAAGCAGCAGTGCTTAAGAATTACAATCCACTGGGATGTACAATCTATGATACCATGCACTAGGGAATTAACCTAAAACAATAATGGTTCTTGAAAGTATAACACCCTGGTGCTCTACTATTTAGAAAAGGCATTGAGCCATGTAAAAAAATCCTGTCGTATCAATGGTTTTAGGTAATATAATGCAACAGTGCATAATTTTTTCAGATGCAGTGGGATTTTATATGGGATACCATTTTTTATTATTATAAATATTGTTGCTACAAAATTCATATTCAGAGCGGTGTACATTAATGTACAATGTCACAATATCCATTTTCTCTTTTCTAGAAACATCGACATGTGACAATATAATTATTGTGATTTTTTAAATCTGTTATTTATTGAAAAATTGACATATATCTTACAACAATATTCATATAAATAAATTTTTATTAGTGCATTTGTATATGATGTTTTCCAGTTAATTTGTTATATAATCATATTTTGTATCTCTTCATTATAATATTTAATCATCCATATACCTAATTAGTGGTGTAACATTTCATAGTGACATTAGACAACGCAATAGAATAAATTAAAATGTATTTTATTATATATGAATAAGAGACCCTTTGTCATATAAAATGGGATCATTATTGGTAGTCCCTTGTCTTTCAATTGGGACACTATATCCATTACATTAACTAAAATGTTTGATTTTCACAAACAATTATTTCAAAAAATACAACAACTTGCATTATTATCCAAATATATCATTATTCTTCATTGGAACTCATATATGTGTTCGAGCTACTTCGATGACTTGGGTTATTTGGATGAATGTTTTTTTGATTGCATCGATTGTTTTCATCTTCTTCAAGTTCCATCTACAAACATAAAAATGAAGTACAATGAGTGTATCTACATTGGTGAGAATAGTGAAAATTGAAATAAATAATATACATCAATATAAATCAAAAATCAATGCACCATAGAAATAAGTGAGTTTTGAATTATACACATTATTTTGAAATCAAATATCCTGCTTTCTTTCAACAACTCTTATGTTGGCGTAGTTCCATACTTTGTTTCCTGCAAGTTTTATACCCCATGGTAAAGCATAGATTTAATATAAAGGATCTTTTTGCTCTATTAATTATAAAATCAGAGAAGTAAAGGAAAATAGATACTTACAAATTCCACAATTAATTTTTGATATGCCAACATATACTCACAACCCATTTTAACCCAATGTCAATCAATTCTTCGGATGGCTCTTCTTTGTATGTTAGTACCTATTTGAATACATTCAAGGGTGGTTGATGTAAAACAACTTAAAACATACAAAAATGAAATATTAAGTTGTTATAAGGAAATATTAACAATTACTCACAAATTTTGATATCAACCCTTTTCTTCCTTGTCGTCCTGCTTTATGTGCTGAATGGGTTCCATTTTGTTTTCATTTCTGTAAGAAAATATTTGAAAATTAATATTTAATGCTAAATTATTTTTTTATATGTGCTTAAAAGAAAAAATCAATAGATACATACATTTCAAGCACATTGTTGTTGATATGGCTCCTCCCGTGATGCAATTATATCCATTTCTTTAACCATCTTCTTGTACACTTTTTCAGACATTCCTACTAGCATGTTTCGGATATCATCTCATTGATCCTTTGAAATTTTCATAATCTTCCCGAAAAGTAATAAACCATTTTTATATTGATATATGACAACTAAATATAACAAAATTGATATTCATAAATGAATTCTTTGTAGTAATATGTACATATAATTCTAGAGAAGCATTTTAATTAGGAATATCACTTTTTGAATGATTTTTTTGTTGTATTTTTTTTCTATTACAAATATGACAAATCTCATTGATCATTTCTCTGGAAATAGTTCCCATATTTTTAATATAACATGGTTTCTAGAAACATTGGATTGATTTCTATATTGTAAGTGGAAAGTACATCTATATGTTCTTTCCACTATATCCCTCGTAGTTTTGTAAAAAACTCCCCCTTTCATTAACCTCTAGCACCAGTCCAACTAAGCTAAGGACTAATTCATCGTCATTTACATGTTCTATATTTTTTTCTTAGAACAATATACTTTACCTTCATTTTTAGTCCCTGTAGAACATTAAACATATGTGAATTAATAGATTGTTTGAAACATGTTATCTAATATTCTTAAATATATTATTAATGAACATTCAAAAAAAAAAACTCATATTGAATAGTATTTTTTCATTCACCTCATTCATCATTCTGCAATTTTTCCATCGGGATTTTACGTGATCAGAAATAATATTATCAAGCTTCCTCATTTTTTGGCTCTTCACAACTCACACTGACCAACACATATCATTTAAACTTACATATAGTTCAAACATATTGATTTTGTAAGGAATTTACAAAGAACTTGTCTTTTCTACTTTTTTGGATGTGCTATAATTGTGTCGATCAATGTTTTTGCTACTTGAACACTTCTCATACATTTGTTTATCAGTATACAACCTGTACCATCCAATACATAAGCCATTAAATATATTTTATAAATAAATGACATAATTTTTAGCAAAAAATAACTATGGAAATCAGTGTCCTTATGTAAATAAATGCATTGGCCATTTAATTATTGAGCACCAATAGCGATAATATTTTTTTTAAATAACTTTAAATTATGACAGTGCGATAAGTAACGATAAAGGCACAAACGTCAAAGTAAAAACATAAAAACATAAAAATTAAACAAAATATTTTTTTACTTAATGATGTTATTTGTCGTAGGTGCACTGGTGCATTATATAAAACATTGTGCACCAATAATCAAAAGCCATTTTTTTTAAATAGATAGGGTCATTAAGGTTTGAATCTGCTTCAAGAATTGGTCCCAATGCTTTACATGATAAATGTCTTCTATATAATAACACAAAGCCATTAAATCTAAAATTCCTAAATTGAAAAGCCCTAATTATGAACTGGTAGAGGGAATTAACCCCTAAAGTAAAATTTTGCAATCACATAAGCAAGAAGAACCAAGGGTTTAAGGTAAGTATTATATGTATAATTTTAATTAAATCTAAATAGGAACATAGATTACTAGAATTTGTATTAGTAAAAAATTTACTATGCAGGGTACTTTTTTTTCTCCTAAATTTTAGTTAAATCTAACAGAGATTGTAAAACAATTTATTAGTAAAATAAACACTAAAATTTAAAAATTTTACTATGTAGAGTTTTGAGTGAATCGCCATACCTTTCAAATTATGATCTTCTGAATAGTTCTATTATTCCAAAGTATTTTGTTGTTGCAAAGTGATCCCAATATGTCTCTCTTACAAATTTCTCTTTTAATTATATCTAACATAAATTGGAAAAAAAATTATTAGTAAAATCAATAGTAAAATTTAAAATGTTTACTATGTAGGATTTTGAGTGAATCACCATACCTTTCAAATTTTGATCTTCTGAATATTTTTGTTGTTGCAAAGTATTATGTTGCTCCACAGTTGCTCCCAATTTGTCTCTCTTGCAAATCTCTACCTTGAAATTTTGGGAAAAGTAATGAAATAGTGAATAACTTCTTACTATTTAAAATATTTTATGAAGTTAGATTTCGAAAAATCAATTACCACTCATTTTTCAATTCGAAAATAACAAATGTGTGTTTTTTGTTTTCACCTATCCGATCATCAGTGCGTTTCATGGTAAAATTCATCGGTGCATTTACAAGTAACGCGCACCGCTTAAGATAACTTATTGGTGCGCTATTGTTTTTTAACACATTGATATAATGGAACTCCTTTTTTTATTTTCGAAATCCTGGAAATCAGTGCAGTTATTATTTTAACGCATTGGTGTGGTTATTACTTAAACGCATATGTACAATTAGTTTTAGAAGAGCACTGATATGATAAAATTCGTTTTTATTTTCGAAATCCTAGAAACTAGTACAATTGTTACGAAGAGCACTGATATAATAAAATCCCTTTTTTATTTTTGAAATTCTAGAAAATGGTGCGGTTATGTTTTTAACACATCAATACGATTATTACTTAAACGCATCAGTGTGATTAGTTCTATAAGAGCACCGATATGATAGAATTCTTTTATTTTTTATTTTTGAAATATCAGAAACTAGTTTGATTACTATTTTAACACATCAATGTTGTTATTATTTAAAAGCATCAGTGTGGTTAATTTTACAAGCGCACAGATATGATTTAAAATTTATCTGAATTTTTATTTTCACGTAAAATGGCATATCCATCTCAAATTATCCTTTAGGATGCATCCACATGAGTTATAGTAGTTCATAGTATACATTTTCCGCTTAAATTTGCCTTACTCTTGAAAAATGGTTGGAAAACTATATTGAAATTCAGATTTGGGTTATATGGTTTAAGTATGTACACAGAAATTTGTTGTTGATTTTGCTCAAATTCAAGGAGAAAATATCATAGTATAAAATAGTAAATTCTTCAAATTCCTTCGCAGAGTTCTCCATTTCCATCTCTAATAAGTTTAGACTTTATTTATATCTCGATTATCTAATTGATTTTTTTATGCATGTCAATTTTAATAAAAATGTGTCCAAATTCACAAGATCCTTATTCAAAATCAGTTTCAGAAGAAAAAAGTATTCCACCATTTCAAAAATGTCAAAAGCTCTTATCAAGAGCAGCATATTGCAAGTATTTGGTAGACGAAAATGGATAGTCGCTTCACCCTACCAATTGGAACATGACATATTGTAGCCGCAATCCTAGGTCATCGATGGTAGTAATTGTTTGATATAATGTAATTTCAATAAACCAATTGCATTGTGCTTACTAATATCATTGATGTACTAATGTTCAATATGTTTTGAAATTAGGATTCTAGTGATGATGAGAAACCCACCTACCATCTTTTGAAGCACCCCACTACAATTTAAAATCGAGAGAATGTTACATTAAGATAAAAACTCAAAGAGGAAGCATATAAATAATGGTTGAATCAACCTCCTATTCAATTTCCACTACGTCCAAATTCACCAATTAGGAAAGACTACAACAATTTTAGTTCTTCATCATAAGTTGGGAATAGAGGAAATCGAATAGAGGTTGGTATACACGATTACTTATGGGATATGACTTCCATGGAGGCAATGTTGTTACATTCATTCTAGAAGGATGAGCTAGGGAATGATGATAATATCAATGATACTTCATTCGAAAACTTGAAATCTAATTCCACCACCCCTCTCTTTGGACTTGACGGCTAGTCAAAGTCAACCCAACTAGGGACAATGATGTTACTGTACAACTTGAAATCAAATTTTGGCATGTCGAATCCATGTTTCTTAGAAATATTGAGGTAATTGATCATGATCAAGTCCCTTATATTTTGAGAAATCTTGTCACACAATTAACATTAAAAATTATCAATTTTATAAACATTAAGTATTGACATTGTACATTTATATTTCCCACCAACTACAAGGTATTCAAAGCTAAGGTTCTTCCAGTGATAATGTATTTCTTGGTAGCTGCAAAGAGGCAAAGAATTTGTTGAAAATGTTGGATGTTGAGTACATGTCATATCATGCATGTTCGAATGATTATATTATATATAGAGGATAATATGCAAACAAAGAGATATGTCTAAAATGTGGGTATGACAGGTACCATAAATAAAAATAGGGTAAATCACATAGCCCTCCTCATAAGATATTGAGGCACATGCCTATAATCCTAAGGAATCAATGGCTCTTTCGTTGCAAATAATTAACTATGTTGTAGGGATGGCATGCCTCACATAGAAGTGAGTTGGGAGTTATGTGAATCCTAAAAAATTCAATATCGATGAAGCATATAGAGGAAACATGGCCTGAAAAATTCATGGATGTAGTACGAAGTCTACGACTCAACATAGCCATGGATGGAATCAACCCATATTCCCTCCAAAGCATCAACTATTATGTTTAGCCTATAGTTGTGATCAATAACAATATGCCCCCATGGTTGTCGGTGAAGAATGAACATCTTATATTGGCTCTCATAGTCCCTTGTAGAAGATAAGTGAAAAATATGGATGTCTACTTACAACCATTGGTAGATTAATTCAAGGAATTATGGCAATGGATACATGTATACAATGTATCAAGAACCATCACAAGAAAGAGGAGTTTTATGTCGTATGGCGTATGTGCTTACATCACACATGATTATCTAGGATTAGGATTTTGCTCTTGTAAATTACATGTTTATTGATTTGTTTAGATATGTAACAATATTGTTTCACATATAATTTAATTTGTTGCAATTGTTTTGATCTTGATGATCGCTAACATGCCATGTATGATATAATAATTTAGCAAGTCTTGTAACAAAAGGGTATCATGGATATAAATGTTGTCGACCTTATTTGAAAGCTAGGTGGTCCAACCACCTACAGAAGCCATTGTATTATTCATCCCAGAAGAAAACCCTTATGGAAGAGAAACATCTGCTTTCAATGATAAACTGGAGAGAACCCAAAGGCCTATAATAATGACACCAATTGAATGGCTTAGATAGTATGAGAGAGAGAAGAATAAGGAGATGAAAAAAGAATGATTCAAATGGGGAGCCTATGTTTGATGATGAAATATTCTTTGACACCTATGTTGGGAAATTTCCCATTGGGATGAAAAGGAAATTTGTCTTTTATGAGATTCCATGCATATATTCAAAAATGTTTCATCTTCTTTATAAAGGCACATATCATCAAAATAAAATGACACATTTTTTTTTAGGAGCGATCTTATTTCTTCATAAACTCAAAAGAAACAATGGCCAATACAAGAAAGTAGAGGAGAGGTTGGTTCATCTTGCTATTTCAAAGAAGGTGATGTACCATAGATCTTAAATAAATATGATCTTTCTTTGGAAAAGGAATTTATAATGTGTGTAAGGGTGCCTTATTTATAAGAGCGTTAACTATGGAACTAATTCATTATGGAAGACAATTTGTTGGGGTTGAAATCGCATGACCATTTGAACATTCTACGAGTATGTACTTCAAAAAGATTATTTTATTATTTGTTATTATTTTTATGCAATGAAAAATAAAATTAATTTTTTTATGTGTTTATTTTGTAGTGTCATTATCCTATGATTGTGTGTGGGTGTGTGAACCATTTCTTCTCCCAAGGCCTACGACGTGCCATATCTACATTATCTACATTTTTATGTTGGATCAAATCAAAGGGGATTCATATGGCTAGCATTTTGCAGTGGTGTTAAGAGATAGCAGAGATTGTTTGTATGTTTGAGAAGGAACTGCTAGCTACTTTCCTGGACTTGCAAGTTCATCTTCTAATTCACCTGGTAAATGAGGTTAAGTTAGTTGGGGTGGTTTATTATCGTTGGATGTTCTTCTTAGAGAGGTAAATGAATAATTGAAAGGTTTTGTTTGAGAAAGGGAAAAACTCGAGGGATCTATCGCAGAGGGTTACATATCACACGAGTCTTTATATTATGCCAATAAGTACATTAAGTAGATTGACAACACACTAGGTGCAATGATTTGGGATTATGAAAGGGATGAAGACAAAAGAGAAGGGGAGTTTCTGAAAGAGAATGGAAAAGGGTACCTAATAAAGAGTGACCTATAATTTGTCTAATATATACACAATAACTATTCACACTGAATTTCATTATGCATATTTTGATCTCACACATAGTATGTATATTAGTTTTATTTCATCAATGAATTTAAAAATCGAAACTTGTAATGAAATAGTGCCAAAATCAATTCAACAAGTAATATATGAAATAACCTAAGCATACAAACACAGTAAGAGGAAACTCTGCTGCTATGTTTGGGACCTAACCTAAGAGCTTTAGCCCTCTGAGTCAAGTCAGTGTTGGGTCAAGGAAATGCTCATTTTCATTAACATATCAAAAAAATACATAACAATATTTTTCCACAATCCTTCAACTCGAAAGTGCTTAGTTATCTTGCATAAAAAATCTAGATCATAATGAGGCTCTACGCCTCCTTATTTATACAATTGAAGTTTCCAAAAACTTCCTTAAATATAGGGAGGCTTGGCTCTGAATCTCAAGATGAATTGATTCTTAAATATCACTAGCTCGACTGCCAATGATCCATGACTCAGTTGCCTACAACTCTGAGCTAGTGTGATTTGATTGAGGGATATTTGAATGAGTGAGGATTTAATGAGGAAGATCCATCTCCTATAATCTCTCATTCTTGTCTCATTCGACTTCCTGCACTTTAATTAGCCATAATTGCCATAATTTTCTCCCAAAAACCTGCAATCAATGCACATTAGACTGTGGTGAAGTAAAATTATGAGTGCGGACACAAACAATTCCTCTAGCCAGATAATGGGTCTAGCCACAACTGATACATTCTATGGAAGATTTCCTTAGGTTAGAACTAATTAAGAGGGCCTACCTCTTAGTATGCTTATCCCATTTGATGATGTCCTTGCTTGCTTGCTCCATCTATCTCTCGCTTCCTTCTTCAAACACCTGAAACAGGTAAACAACAGCAAACAACAATTGTGATAATAGACAAATTGTAATTCAACCTACTTAACAAGTCAAGAAACATTAAGCCATGAACATGTAAGATGAAAAATGATGTAGGAAAACAATTGATAGTTGCATATATATTGAATCAAGAAGAAATTACAACCATTGTCTTGATGTTGTCGTTCTCCTCCAACAAAAACATGTTCCTACACACTTTTGCTAGCATTCCATGATGGCCTCAACAATAATAGTTTTAAGGCACTTCCCTTTAGGCTTCACACTAAACCAAATTCACACTTCTCCCTCACACAACTAGAGAGCTACAACTATGAATAGTTTGTTGTTTACTCCAAACTTAATTAGCACTAGCACACCCACATTAACACCTTAACACTAGCTCTAGATTATGCTTGGGAAAAAGGGAGGTTTATATAGCATGAATGGATGGGAGATGGATCCTCTTCTCATGGGATAAGGACTTATCTCTTGAGGTAGTTCCATCATTATAGGGGAAAGGATCCCAAGCTGCCATCCTTGACCCCATCCGACCAAACCATTTACCAAACTTCCATTACGAAACTTCTAGAGTTGGAAGCTTCATCTCTTTATTTAAAAAACTTGCCATAAGAGGATCGGCACGGCTGGAAGTCACTCTAGTCAGCGCTAGGGATAGTGTTAATCCCTTCATATTGGCACAAGGAGGACAAGGTTCATTAGCATCGGTGTTCTAAACTGGGAAAAGCAGAAGATTTTGGGAAATGGTGCAAAAGGGAATTGTTCTTCTCATGAAGAGGGACACAATGGGAGTTTCTTCATGAAGGGAAAGAATGTAAGGTTCACTGTAGAGGTCCTCCAGAATCAAAAAATGGGGAGTACAAGGACAATGAAAAAATGTTGCGTAACAGATGCCCCCTAAAGTGTGAAGGCCGAACTAGAGTGAGGGATGAAATGCTTTATGAATCAGTGTGGGGAACTGTAGTCTATCGTCAGAAAACCTACAAGTAAGTACAAATACATATACATAACTGAAAAAACTCTGTCAAATGATACATGAATCGTGGTATGGATGCAACCACCCAGAGAATGATCATGTAAATGGATCATGATCATGTAAATGGATCCAGGTATTGGTGCAACCATCCTATAAAGAGGATCATAATGAAACCAAGGTATGGTCACAGCTATCCAATAATGAGAAGGATCACATATGATAACTCATGGTATGGTCACATCCACCCATCTGAAAGAGACATGTCTATCATTGTAACCATGTCGCATTACTCCTCAACCTGGACTTTTGTGATTTGAGTCTAGGGTCTTGCGCTCCAACACTACTCAATTAAAGTACAAATTTTAACATGTGAATAGATGTGTTGACGTTGAACATGCTAGAAATTCACTTGAGTAGTATTCAATTATGTAAATTATTAACAAACACAAGAGAAACCACCAATAATGACAATGTTCCTCAAGGTACTATCAGCACAATCCACAAAATGTGAAGAGAGGAACTGAAGTCGAACACATGTAAATCACTCGATCGAAATTCAATGATGTGAACTTGTCGTCGAGTGCAAAGAACTTGCCATTAGGGCATGCAAGCTCTAAGGTACTGGAAGGTAGTCTCTCAGTGAACTTCCTGGATAATGAGCTGAAGTCGACAGGAAGCCACCATGTCGAAAGAGGGCCATAATGTATTCCACATCATCGGCATGAGATAAAGGGATGCAAAATGATTTTGGATGATACAGAGAACCAAG
>APFE030394538.1:0-11305 GCA_000404065.3 Pinus taeda
AATTGCATTAATAATAATATGAATATAAATATCAAAATTTGATAATTAATAACAAAGGCCAAAGAAGGCCAAAGAAACAGTAAAGAGGATGAGTTTCACAATTTGATTTATATTTGATTGATTTGATTTTCACAAATAGATTGATATTTGATTAATTTGATTTTTACAAATAAATTGATTTTACAAATGGTGCGGCACGGTAGGGTTAGAATACAATCAAGGGAAAATTGATTGAGCCTCAACCAGAAAATTTTCTTTTGAGCCTCAAAATCAAAGATGAAACCAATTTGCTACATTTGTCCTTCACATATGGGATATGAAAACCTTCATCTTAGATCTCTCTGATTTATACGCCATTTCAACAGATTGTACAACAGTGAAATTTGTACAATAAAATTTAAGGTGAACATGATTGTGAAATCAATCACAATTGTTGTGGCGGGTTGGAACAAATGAAAATATAAGGCCGGTGCATTTTTAGGTTACACAAAATGTTTTTAAGGTTGGAGTTGATCACATTAATTTGTACTACTTGTTTACAGTTTGCCAGAAAATCTAAATGAGCAAGTTGGTTATAAATTTTATTTTATAGTAAAAGGATGGTGGCTTGAAATTATGCTCGACAATAAACAATAATTTAAAAAAATGAATCGTTGTTATATTAAACATTTTCATATATTATATTTTTTTATCATTCCCTAAAATATAAAACAATTATCTTTAATTATTTCTTAAAATATAAAACAATAATATATAAAAAAAAAAAAATGGTGGTCAAAAATTGTGTTTATGTTTTTTAATCTTTGTTATATGAAACTTTTCCATTGTTTGATCATTCATTATAATATGAAAGAAAAATATGTGATTTTTCATAATATTACATATTCATAAATTTTGTGAGATGAATAAAAAAAACCAATTGATCTATTATTTAAATTATGTTATTAAACTGTGACTCTTTACTGGTTTAAAAAATTGAATCCTAAATTTATTAATATAATTTTTTATTTGTATATTTTAATATTTAATTTTTAAGAAACTAATTTATTTGTATTTTATTTAAATGAATATTAAATTTAAGTTTATTAATACTTATAATTACATTAATAATATTAATTCCTTGAGCCTCAAAAACAAACTCGATGAAACCAATTTTTCTACATTTGTCCTTCACATATGGGACATGAAAACCTTCATCTTAGATCTCTGGGATTTATAGCAAAATTGGCAATGTGAAAATATAAGGTTGGTGCATTTTTAGGTTACAAAAAATGCTTTTAAGGTTGGAGCTGATCACATTAATTTGTAATACTAGTTGGTTATAAATTTTACTTTATAGTAAAAGGGTGGTGGCTTGAAATTATGCTAGACAATAATTAAAAAAAAATAATCATTGTTTTTTTAGAAGAAAAAAATGTGGAATTATATTATATTGGTATATTTGAATTACATAACAGGAAGTATAGAGTTGATTCAACAACTCAGAATGCAGAAATAACCTTCATAGTGCAGTAATAAAACTAAATACATGGAGATTGTAGTCACGAGAATTCTGGAAATAAGGTAGTACGAAAGTAGGGAAATACTTACATAACAGAAAGAGCTTGAGCGATAGAGTAAATAAAAAAACTGAAGAATGGTACATACCAGAGCCAGATGTATGGAAGAGAGAGTTATGTACCCGGAAGATCGAAATCCTGAATATGGTACCTTAGTTCCCCCATTGCAATTGTCATTTCCCATTTACCAACTTGTGATTGAAGTCCTTTCTTTGATAGTTCATCTGCCTGTGTATGTTGGGACCTGTTCACATGTTATTGCAAAATCCTTTTTTGATGACCATAGGGATTCTATTCTGTTCATCCATCCAGACAGATAGTGATTTTCTATGGAAATCTTGGCATTAACATGATCCATAATGATTTTGGAATTGTCATAGATCTGCTAGGACTCAATATTTAAGAAGAGACTGATTTGAAGAAGCCCTGTTAGTGCCATAGCTTCCGCCTTGTTGTTTGATCCTTCACCCCCATTCCAATATAGGGCAATATATTAACCTCAACTTCGGTGCATTAGACAACTTCAACTCAATATCCATGACATTGGTAAATTCTTTCTTCAACAAGTGAACCTCTTCATTAGCCTTACTTTCCATTGCAAATGCTTATTTGGCTTTAGATTCCCATTTTGCAGCAATAGCTTCCTCTTCATCCTCAACCATTTACCGTGATGCATACACCGAATCGAGAGCCTTTTTCAAAAAAAATATCTCTGCAGACAATTCCTCTACTTTTTTGGCATTGGCCTTTGAAGCATTGACTGTGTCCATGTCCTGTTTAGCTGTGATGTCCTTATAATCCATCGCAATGGAGATTTTTTTCTCGACCCATTGAAGCTCTTGATGTGCAGATTGCAAGAAAACTGCATCAAAAGCATGTTGTCCCTACACAGCTTCAAGTTCAGACTGTCGGCCTTGATCCCTCTTCTGAGCAGCCTCAATTGTGTCCTACTCAGGCTCATCGGTCGACAACTTCTCACTCTTACATTTCTTTAGTGCTCTCTTCTGAACCACATGAGACTCACCCAATCTCACATTAGTTTCATCTAATGCCCTCTTATAAAGAAGTTGATCAGAGCTATTGCTTGGTTGAAGTTTATGAGATTCATATGAAATAATAACTCAATAATTAATAAAAAAATATAGCCTTACACACCCTAAATCAACTTCAGTTTATAAACATTAGAATTTCATTTTTGCTACATCTCTCCATCTTATTTATATGGTTTCTCAATTTATGCCACATCTTTCCATCTTATTTAGATGGTTTCTTAATTTATGCCACACCTCTCCATCTTATTTAGATTGTTTCTCGATTTATACCTTACGGCGTTTCCTTTGCAACATTTGGTGCAAATGCTAGTTTATTTTTTAAATTGTATTGTAATAACATACATGTTGATTACACTAAAAGACACATTCTACAAGCCAATATGAAGCATTATTGGAATTCCTTCCATGTTCAATATTAAATTGATACATTGTATATTTTAGTTCATTTTAAGTATCAAAGTTACTTGTATCATACCTTAAGATTGTACTTATTTTCCTAGTCTATGTAAGTAGAAATCAAAATTGAACATATATTTTACTAATAAAAGTTATAGTATATAAAAAAATTATTAGATTATACTACAATATAACACATTCAAATTCAAACTAAATAAATCATTATTTGTATGAAATAAATAATATGGAAATAAATGATATTGAACCACATTTTCACTTACATATACATGAGTTTACTAGTCTCAGTCAAGTCCAAATGCAAGTCAGATAGGATGGGGGTTTGATAATGATTCTTAGTTTGGTGCTCGCTCGACTGTGGCTCAATGATTGGGGCTTGCAGGGATGGACCCACATCATCAATGCCGCTAAACCCAACATCGTACTCATGTCTCCACATAACAGTGGCATCAACAACACTCTAAATATGGGTTTGTGTACACAATCACAAGGACATATCATAATTAGTCTACAAATTAATTAGCATATTTATGTAGCTTTGATGCAAGATCATCTTACCTTCAAGTGAAAATTCATTTTGTCTAGGATAGGGGTCTTCTCATTTACCAAGGGAGTTGGTTCCTAAGTGTGTCAAATTATTTAATTTATTGTATTTATTAGAATAATTTTACAAAAATGAATTAACGTGTGGATTGATGTAACTGGATCTTCTCCAAAAAAATAGATGTGAACAGTATTTTTGGGAGTTCAAACTTAGTTACATAAATTGAGGATTTTATGGATTTAAGAATCCTATATTAGGGGTTTAGGTGAGGATTCTTTCGATCTGAAACATAATTGGTTTTGGTATCCTATTTTGCATAAATTATGAAATAATACAATGGGAAAGTGTGTGTGTGTAACACCCTCCTCCCACATCTACCAAAGAAGCTGATGAACTGGGGTAAAGATGTGACGAGAGGCCACTATGATATGATTCGACCTCCTAATTCATGTTAAGGAAGTGTAACCAATAGAAACACACCATAAAAACATTCAACATCAACATTAGAACCCTGAGAAACCAATCCAACCTTCCAGTTAGCAAACCCCTGGTTCCCACTGAAATTTTGGAAAACTCAACCTCTGGACGCTCTCATGTTATGGGCATGTCAGCATCTAGGGACCTTTGGACGCTTTCATAGACCTACATACCAATGTATAGGGACTCTTTTTGTCAGTTTTGTGCAAACATCGCCAGGAACTAAGCCACATTTTCATGCCCAAAGCCTAGTTCACTACCCATAATTGAATCATATTTCTAGAATAGTGAAATAAAAAGGAAATGACAATATAAATGTAATCACTTAAATGAGACCTTGAATGGACCCCTACTAGCCATGACATGAATTTCGTTGAACATATCACAAATATGTAATCTACAAGTGTAAACAACAAATCTGAGCATGTGGGTGTCGTACTTAGCTGAGAATCGCTAAGAAACATTGATGCCTCAAAACATAAAATTCCACTTCATCCATTAGGTCATGTATACATTGATAATTCATTTACAAGTAAAAACATGATGATATCCATACATAGCTACTGTCATAAAACATATAAATAATTGGCATAATAGTAGTAGAAATACTCATGAAATAATTGCCATCTAAACCACATGTAAGCCAGTATAATGCTCATTTATTTAAAAGGAGAAATAACCTCATAATTATGATGCAAAATCCAAACCTAGGATGGGACTTCCATGTTCCACCCAACTGCAAAATCTTCATGCCAGATCTCTCTTCATCCACTCACGCCCGTGCCATTTTCGAGGCGTGAATGTGGTATCTCATAGAACACATCAATCTAAAACCATCCATGGATTCTAGAGGCCATCCACCTCAAGCCATCAAATAGTGATTCCACCACACGGTTGGACATTACAAAACCATCATTAGTTGGTCTCCATCCAATCCTTCTAGGTATTCCGGAGCATTTGTTCCAACCAAGGCTTCTAGGACTAGTAACTCAATCCACAGTTTTTGTTGGGCTTCCATAACCTTTTTCCAACCAAGGATCCCAAGACTAGTAACTCAACCCACGAAGGGCTTCCATAGCATTTGTTCAAACAAGGCTTCTAGGACTACTCACTCAACCCATGTTGTTATAGTGCTTCTATAACATTTGTCCAACCAGGGCTTCCAGGAACTAATAAGTCAACCCAAGCTAAGGAAAAATAAGAACCAACCAAAACAAAATAAGGAAATAAACCCAAAAAATCCATGGCTATCTAGGGAATAGAAAGAATAGGAAATCCACTATTAATCCATGAAATCATCCATACCACTGACATATCATGACCGAAAATCCACATGCATATCTCATGCATGCCAAAATTAGTGAGGAAAACATACATGCAACTCAGTACCTTATGCTTTCCTTCTCCTTCTTTGCCTTCTTTCTCCAAAATCAAACTATGCCACACACTCCAAGAGTGCTCCAAGAAAACTCTAAGTCTCCAAGAATATGAGAGAGGGAGAGAATAATGAAAAAGCTCAAAAAATGAATTGACAAAAGGTTACCAATTGAACCTCTAAAGCCTTTTTATGACTGAGGGCTTTATTTCCTTCATTTTCCTCCTCACATGCAACCTATGACCTTTTACCTCCCTTTTCTCCTAATTTTTGTTATTTTCATAAGTAAATGTGCCAAAAATTATATTTTTCCTTTCCAAAGCCTTTGCCAATTTCCTTAGCCATTAATAAATGACAAGTGATCCCCATCACTAGGATTTCTTGCCCAACATTCAGCTTGGAATAAGTGTCCCATCAATTGTGGTTATTATTTTTTCCTTTATTAACTTTTATTACATGAAATTTTCACCTTGGCCATTATAGAACCATCCCCCTTGGGAGAACATTGTCCTCAGTGTTCAACAACACCTATAACCATGAAATTTCTCTAAGCAAAATATACTACTGATGGAGCTTTATAACTTAAATCAATGCAGTATTTACAATGACAACATGAAAACATAACAACATAACATCATAATGACATGACACCTGTACCGCTTATTAGAGCTTTATAACATAGCTCATGGTGGTATTTACATACATATACATACACCTATAACCACAAAATTGTTGTAAGAAAAATATACTACCAATGGAGCTTTATAACTTACCTCAATGCAGTATTTACAATGATCAACTTGCTAAGGAGCAAACCAACATGAAAACATAACAGCATAACATCATAATGACATGACACCCATACCTCTTATTGGACATTTATAACATAACTCATGGAGGTATTTACATCCATATACATATGTACATATAGAAAAATCACCAAACATATACCAAAACAAATACCAAGACCTATATCAAAACACCATACCAAGACATATACCAAAACACCATACCAAAACACCATGCCAAAGCTTCTTTTCCTCAACCAACAAAAGAGGAAGGATACATAGACCACATCTAATCCAACATCTCCCATGTAGCTTCATCGGGACCAAAGTCCTTCCATTTCACCTTAACTTGCTCGATTTGTCGATTCTGGAGCATGAACACATTTTTCTGCAATATACAGTGAGGCTCTAGCTAGGATTCTCCATTTGGTTCCACCTAAAATCTAGACTAGTCAATCACATGATCAATATCTATAACATACTTCTTAAAAAATGACACATGGAAAACATCATGGACTTTCACTATTGACAACAATGTAATTTGATAGGCTACTGGCCCAATCCTCTCAATGATATTGAAGGGTCCACAAAACATGATGCCAGCTTGACACATGATCCAATCTGCAAGGATCTCTTCTTTAGTTTGATGTGCAAGTACACGTATTCCCCAAATTGTAACTCATTGAACAACCTATTTCAATCTATATAGCTCTTCTACCTATCCTTTTCTGCCTTTAGGTTCTTCCTTATAACCCGTATCTCTTGTTCCATGTCCACCAACATGTTTCATCCAATAAACACCCTATTAACTGGATCACTCCAACCAACATGAGTATTGCAACTCTACTTATATAATTCCTCAAACGTACTCATCTTCAAAGATTCTTGATACCCATTATTGTAATAAAACTCAATCAAGGGAATATACTCCTCCCACTTCCATTGTTGATGCATCACATACATCCTCAACATATCCTCTAATATCTTGTTGACCCTCTTTGTTTGTCCATATGTCTGTGGATGATAAGTTGTGTTGAAGGCCAAATTTGTGCCCAAACTTGCAAACAACTGATGAGCTCCAGTATTGCAACAAGAATGCTGCAACTCCTAGGGCTACCAACTTTACTTTATCAACTTGAGTTTCGTACAAACTTTGAGGTGACAGTGATGTATACACAAGTAAATGTGATGGGTATACTCTTTATCATTGCTAAACTAGTGATATACCACTAAGGTTTTTAAAACCATGCATCTATGGATTCAAAAGACACTTGATTATAAATGAGGAAAATAGAAGTCTACACTAAGAGAAAGCTTGTCTACTGTAGTAAGGAAAAAGACTGAAATCAAATGCTAAAACACCACTTTTCTAGCTAATTTCTAAGAGGATTTGCTTCAAAAGAATGCTAAGTTAACATGGATGCAATCCTACTATCATAGGCATGCAAATTAAAACATAAAACATTCTACTATTGTGCATGTAAATGAACAAAAGAAATATGTTTCTCTTTTTTTTTTTATGTGAAAGTGTGGAAGCTAACTTGTTTTCGTGATGTGGAAGGTGTCTTAGGGATGATGGTGAATGGTTAGAAGGTTGGGGAGACTATTAGGGGTCCTTTTCTAGCTTCCTAAAGTATTTTTCCTCAATTCGGCCTCAAAACAGGCCACTACGTGTCAACCTACACGATGTCCTAATGCAATCTACAAGATGTCTTGAAAACCTACAGGATCCCTTGTATTTCTATAGGATACAACCGAAAGAAAAAGGAGGGATTTTGAAGGTGAGGGAAGGCTTAGAGAAGGTGGTTGGTAGATGTAATGAAGCAAGGGAGTGCCTAGGACCACTTCAAACTCAAAACCAGAGTTGGGAGATGGCTTGATTCAATCCACAATCTTGGAGAAGTTTTCTTGTGAAATGATGAAATTGGTGACAGTTTTAGTGAAAGGAAGGAATGATCATGACTGGATGAGGTTTGGGTGAGGTTTTTTATCATGACATCTCTATGTACTACTGAAACTCTTGCACTACATCAAACATTGAAATCTATCCAAATATCATGTAAACAAGAAGAATTTCTATTATCTAAGGAAAACAAAATTTCGTGAGCTAGCTGCCTACTTCATGTATGAGGAAAACTTGTAGAATAATATGGAACATTGATGATATCTAATGTAATACTAAATATAGAATAAATTATAACTAAATCCTCCTCTTGAAAATTGATCAAATGCTGTCCTAAGTATAGAAAAACCTAAATTCCATGAGAAAGTAAAATTCTATCCTTTTGGGGCTACATAGGAGTTCTTTCCTCAAACCATGATCCCTGAAGGAAGTAGTGAGACCAAAACCACCTACTTACAACTTTTTGATGTTCCTTTATCTCTTCTAAGCTACTATTGAAGTAAAGAATAAATGGAAACAAACTAATAAGAAAACTAATCAAATCTACACTACTTGCAATGAAATATTTGTAAAGGCAATTCAACCACTAATCTATGAAATAAATATAATAACACAAATATAAGAAGAGGACCCTTTGCTGCTAGGGTTCGGCCCTAGCCCAAGAGCTTCAGCTGTATGAGTTAACTTAGTGCTGGATCAAGGAAACGCTCATTCTCATTATCAAAACAGAAAATTACATAGCAATGTCTTCCACAAGTCTTGAACTCGAAAATGACTAGTGTTTTTACAGTGAAAATTTGAATTCTAATGAGGCTCTAGGCCTCTTTATTTATGTAAGTTAAGTCTCCAATGACTTCCTTAAATATAAGGAGGCTTCACTCCCTAACTTGAGCTAAACTAGCTCTTTGACTGTCACTTGCTTGACTGCCTTTTGATCTCCATGAATTGGCTACTTGTACTATGAGATAGTGTGATTGATGGAGGAATATTTGAATGAGGGAGGAGTAAATGAGGAGGATCTACCTCCTACAATATCTCCTCCTTGTCTCCTTCGAGTTTCAGCCCTTAATTAGCAAAAATTCCATGATTTCCTCGCACAAACCTACAATTAATGCACATTAGTCCACCAAGCATAATATCTCACTTTGACTCATCTCATTAAACAAAATAAAATCAAAATATGTAATAAATTGTGAGAAAAGTTGATTTTACTAAGCTAGGAGGTGGATTAAGGTCCATATAGTTACCCAATGATGAGGCTCATCATCCCCCCCTACTGAAAGTGTTGTTCATCCTCTGAGAAACTCAATCAATATCCATGTCTTTCATTGCTCTAGTGGCCTCCCTAACATCCCATTCTTCTGTTTTAGTTTCCTCTTCCTGTGCATAGAATCTTGCGTTCCTTTCTATCTTCTCCCACTTCTTTCTTTATTCCTCTTCCTTCCTCCCTTCTAACATTCCTAAGAGTAGTGGTGGACTAAGTCTGAAGCCAATCCAATTGACATTGAGTCTTTGGAGAGCTTGCTTGTACATGGGTGTCCTATTTAGTGCTTTTCTCATTATTTGAGAAGAATGGTACTCTCTGATTTTCAAAATATAGGGAAAAGTATTCCATCTCCTTTGGCGCTTGTTGGTGATCTAGCCCATCAGAATTAGAATGACGAGCTGAGCATCGTGGTACCATTCAATTATTAGTGAATTTATTTTTTTGGCGGTCCCCATTTTTCATCAGGTTGGTGTATGGTAGCAACTAGAGCTCAAGCGATGGCCAATGAAAGGATGGACAAACTTGAAGAAACCATGCACTCCCTCCATAGTCTGGTTAACGGATTATGTATCCAGATCCAGCAAATAATCCCAAAGGACAAAGAGCAAGCCCAAGAGGAGGAGTCTAATGGCAATGGATACCATGAAGGTGAGTCTAGCCACTCTCCTCACGTCTGGCACACCCTCACACAACCCAGTCAGTGACCTCCCAAGTTAGATATGCATAAATTTGATGGGTCTCACCCATCGGCATGGATAGCGCAAATGGAGCAGTATTTCAAATTAAATCGCATCTTAGATGATCCGACTCAGCTTATGTTGGAGAGCATGTACCTGGACAATGAAAGGTGGCAATGGTGGGAATGGCATCAACGTCGCAGTGGAGCTTTTAGGAATTGGAACCAATTTACAAAAGCTTTTCAAGACCGCTTTGACCAGGAATCTTCTTTTTTGGGTCGTGTTACTAAGCTCCGACAGACTGGCACAGTGGAGGAATATATTACAGCTTTTGAAGCCTTAGCCTTCCATACTTGGGGTCTCTCAGATGCATTTTACACGGAATTTTTTATCAGCGGTCTTAAAGAAGCTATTAAAGCCCAAGTCCTACTACACCACCCTCCCTCATGGACGGAGGCTTGCAAGGTATCTCGTAACGTGGAACGTGCATTAGCAGCCCAATACAGTCGCCCAAATTTCTCCGCTAAAGGTCGCCCTCCACAGGCTCACAACACGACTCAAACACTTAAGGTCCAAAAGGTGTCACCAGCGGAAATGGCAGAAAGGAGAAAGCAAGGCCTATGTCACTACTGTGATGAAAAATGATCCTCAAGTCATAAATGCAAAGAGCCCAAATTTTTTCAAATTGATGCCACTGACTACAGCTCAGCAGAAGAAGATCCACCACTGGAGGAACATGAGCCGCTAGAGGAAGACAACCAACAGGACAATGTCTCTGACAAACCAGTTATTTCGTTGCATGCTTTGGTAGGGATTTCGTCCCCTCAAACTCTCAAAATCAGAGGGTTTATTAAACATCCCCCAGTCGTAGTCTTGATTGATAGTGGAAGTACACATAATTTCATCCATCAAAAAGTCGCAGAAACAATGCATTATTTTGTACGAGCAGTTTCTAACTTCCAAGTTCAAATTGTGGATGGAGGCACAATGAAATGTGAAGGACGTTGTGGAAATGTCAAACTTCAAATGGGGGATTATCAGTTAAAAACCCACATGTTTGCCATACACATGGGGGGTTGTGACATTGTCCTCGGCACTGAATGGCTTCGCACTCTTGGGCCAATCACAATGGATTTCCAGGAGTTGTATATGATTTTTAAGCAGAACAACCACACACATACCCTCCGTGGACTCCAGGCGGGAGCCCCCTCTATCATCAGCTCGCATAGGATGGAAAAATTGTTAGAAA
>APFE030394539.1:1562-12257 GCA_000404065.3 Pinus taeda
CTAATGTACCTCTATAATTCTAGATCTCCTAGTTTTGAAATCATGAATTGTGGTAGCCTTCTGCATCCTCTTTCCAATGCCACTAGTTTGATCAAAATTGGATTCTCCAAGGAAGAGCTATGCCAAATATCCCACGGTAACCTGATTATAGACTAGTTTAGTAGAGCGAACTTGTACGATGTGACACATGCCACTGTTTTCGCCTTTGGATCTAAAAAATATACACAGGAAACTATAGTCCATCCTCTTTCTATAACTTCTTATTATATTGCAATCTAATGCACAAAGACATAATTATGACGATTTTCCCAAGGTGACCTCTTTGGAATGTAATTCGGGAGTCTACTAAAACCCTAACTTCCTCAGACTATATCTCCTACAATATAGCAAGACAGGATCTAAAATTAGGAGCCAAGGTTCAGACTGATTCTTTCTCAAATGGGGTTTTGTTTTAGCTTTTGAAACATTGTAGTGAATTCGTTATAGAAAAAATCCCATGATGACCTGTTTTAGTTGAAATTCTGAAGCCTGCAAAAGCCCTAACTTCATCAGATCATATCTCTGCAAATATAGCAAGTCAAGATCTCAAATTGGATGTGGGTTCAAACTAATTTCTTCTCAAATTATTTTTTACTAGCTTCTAAAACTTGGTAGCGAAAACGTTATAGTGAAAATTCCATGATGACCTGTTTGGAGCAGTGAAATCCTAGAATTCACAGCTCTGATACCAAATGTTATGAAACGAGCTCACAAAAAGATGGAAAATATAGATCAATACCTTAGAAATAAGCCTCTTCAAGGGAGAAACCTCATTTACATTACACAAATGAACAATTCTTGGATTATTCAAATGACAAAACCTCCTTTTTATATATAGGAGTCTACAGGGTCACAATATAACCAAGCCGACCTAACAATAATAATATAAAGGCACAAACATAACAATAGAGGGATTCTATGGGACAAAATAATAACAATACAGGGACAATAGGGGTACAATAATAACAATAAGGGATATAATGACAATAGTAATGGGGGGATCACTAATATTATAGGGACCTAACATATATGGACCTATCCACTGTATTGCCTACTCTAGTTGACTAGTAGTGATATGACACTAACATTTATTTAGCCCTAAGGCTCACACATCATTCTTTGAGGACCTCAGGTTGAGGATCTGGGCACATGATGCTATTATTACTGATTGAGATATTCATGGTTGTGATGTTTATGTATGCTTTCCATTGATATTATGATAGCATGAATGGTTATGTATCTTATCTATCAGTATTGTGATGATTGTAACATTAAATAGTTAAGTTTGGTCTCTATTTGAATTTATGATGATGATGGTAGTAAAGGATATGTATGCTCTCTATTAAAAGCATGATGATGATAAATTTCATGGATATGTATATTTCTATTAATGTTACAATGTTGATAGCTTAATGGATATGTACATTTCCATTGATGTTTGATGATGATATCCATAATGGATGTGCTTCATATGTTACCTACTCTCATTAGTTCGGGCTTACAATGAACAATGATGTGAATGACTAGGAGTTGTTAATGATGATATTATGACAATGACTATGCTGAGAAACCTTGTTACTGATAATTATTGAGTATGGAGAGAAACCATCAAAGGCACTCGCATATGACGAGTTGATGACACCTGGTTTAATGAAAATTAATTATTTTATCTTTGAAATTCTACGTCGATTTTGAAACTTGCTATATATATTTATCTATATTCTGATGATATGTTAATGCTTACAGGCAGATATTAGTTTCTTGACCGAATGGCTCACATATGGGTGATGGGGTTGTACAAGTGGATGGAACTACGTGGGAGGGGTGGGACAATGTCCCTGATCTCACCCACTAGCACTCCCACTATGACTTGGGCTAGATAGGTTGAAACACCTTCACCTTGAAGATCACAAAGGCATGAGGGTAGGTCCCAAAGTTGAGTCGATCATGAGGATTTTACCAGGGGGCCCGCATCAAGGCAGAATCCTTGATCCTCAACACCATTAGTCTCACTATAATAGGCAACATAAGAGATGATAGTGGTTTATAATATTGCACTTATACTTTCCCCTCATAGTCACTGAATGCTTGAAGGGCAAGTGGTGTGTCACCCTTGGAACTTTAAGGGAATTTGTTGAAGGGCACGACCAACTTGGCACCCTTGGAACTACAAGGGAAGTTCTTGAAGGGCACGACCAAACTCGGCACCCTTAGAATGATTAAAAATAAATTAATTGATAAATACAATCAAGAAATGAAAACTAGGTAAATTTACATCAAGGGTAAATGATGTTAGAAACCGAGGTAATTAAATCAAAAATAAAACTTGGGTTAAGAGGATCATAGGAAGAAATAAAATAGATTACCTTAAAAACTGTACGCTTCCCATGTTGGAAAATATTAGGTAGATTATGTAGTTTAATTAGGCAAAAGGGGAAAGAGGGACATAATTGTAAGGATAAATATTAATCCTAAACTAATTAAACATAATTAAGAGAAGAGTAAGGTGAATTAAAATAAGAATATAAATTAAATTTATAGAAATGTAGAGAACCTCCATGTGGCAACAACCAACATAAGAATATCCATCTAAGAGATAACTTGAGTTAAATTAGGTGGTAGATAGGGTATCAAATCTTGAATCATTAATTGACTTTACTAATGAACACAAATTAAGGAATAAAAAGGGGGATAAAGAGGCAACTAGGAGAAGAAATAGGAATCTTGTTGAAGTGAGGAAAATATTAGTTTTAAATTAAAATTTAAATAAATAATTTTGAGAGACCCTTGATGAAATAGTGACACATGGGTAGTTGAATAATCAAGCTATTGAATTATAAAAAATAATTAATCATGCATGACATGCCAAGTGTCACCTATGAGGACTCCTATAAAAGAAGGGGAAAGCCATGGGAGAAGGGACTTTTTGGGAACCCTATTTTTGGATGGATGAGACTATGTCAGAGTAGTGATTACAAAACTATAGGGAGTTTGGTGAGGTAGAGGATTTTAGAGAGGGGACTCTTGAGCTAAGGAGTGCTCTCCTCTACCAGCTATTGCATTCCTCCATTGTACAACCCCATTGCAGCTCGGGGGTTCACGGGAAAGAAGAGTATCCAAGGAGTAGGTTGGGAGGTTAACAAGTGGGTCATCTCATTTGGATCAAGTACATCGTCATTCACTCTCACAGGTGACCGACAACAAGGGAATACCAGTAACAACAAAGCAAGTAGAGTCTCATCTTCTGGTGAACGGTACATATGTGTTGCAATATATTTTGTATGATTGCTTTATGGTCTTAGTTAAATGTATGTAAATGTTATGATATGTTTCCTGAAATGAATTTCAGAAATGTGCTAGATAGTGCTAAATAAATTTGAATTCCCAATGTGTTTCTCTTCTGGTTGTACTTTGCTGTGATTTATTTAAAAAAAATAAAAATAAATATAATATTTAAACTACAAGTTAAACATGAAAGTTAACTGTTTAAAATTTAGAATTTTTGGAGGTTGGTACTCTTTTGATAAAATTTTATAGCAATGGTAAGAACTTATAATTGCGTAAATTGTTTCTTTGGAAGTACATCAAATAAGTTATAGAACCACTCACGTTGGGTTTGATTTTTATCTTATAAAAAAAATTGTATTAAATTGTGCAGGGTGAACCATGGTTAGAAGAGGTACAAGAAGTAGTGGGGCGACTAAAGGGCACAACACGGTGCCACCACAACAGCCAACTCCTACCGCCACACCTAATGATGGGGAAAACATCTCAACACAAGAACAAATACCAGCTAGAGAAGTGTTGAACTTAATGAGATCATTCCAACACATGTCTAAGGCACTAATAAACCATTTGGAATGAGAGCATGGAAAACCTGTCATACCAAACGAAGCACCCCAAAACACTACAAGAAATGATGTACGACGAGATTTGGAAAAGGTAAAATATCTAGAGTTTTGGCGGTCCACAGATGGTCAATCTGCAGAGGCGTGGTTACAAAAAATGGCTATGTGTTTTACTCTAAGAGATTACACCTCAAACATGAAGGCCAATATGGGTATATTCCAGCTAAAGGCAAACACACTTCTTTGGTGGAAGACATTATTAACCCAATTGGGGATGGATATATTAGAAGTAACTTGGGAACTATTTAAAGAAAAATTTAGAGAACGTTACTTGTCAGAGGAGTTCCTTGAGAGACAACTAAATGAATTCAATACATTAAAGCAAGGGAGTTGCTCACTAACATGGTATGAGGCACATTTCATGGAATTACTACATTATGCCCCTCACTTAAACACAAAAAGGCTCAAGGTGAACAAATTTTTGTATGGATTAAATGTTAACATTCGGACCAAGGTTAGAACCTTAATTCCTGACACCTTACATGAGGCAGTTTAGCGAGCAATCATTACAGAGGAGGAAATCATGAGCAGTGAACATAGTAAGTCAACAAGGTCCACAGGATTAGGAGTACCAAGTGGAAACAATATGGAACATAGAAACTTACAAGGGGGTCCTACGTTCAATCATCAAAGGTGATCAAGAAGAAATCAAAGAACACCATATAGGCATCCAACTCAGCATCCGCCCAGGGTACCTCAACAAACTCGTCAACCACAACCACACCGGCCTATGCAACATCACCAAGTCACTCCACCTCAACACCAATCTTCTTTCCAGCAAAATTTTAGACCAACTCCCAGTTCAGTTGGTAGTAGGAGCCAAGCCCCTAAGATGGGGTGTTGGACTTGTGGAGGTCCTCATTACGAGAGGGTTTGCCCTCAAAAGATAGGTAATACCAACTCAAATAAGAATGCAACTATAGTGGGAGATCTGGGGAAGGCTCATCACATCCATGCAGCGGTGAACAATCGCCAGGTCGAACACCAATCCACTGTGTTGGAAACCTCAGGTAATATTGATGGTATGAGTTTTGTCATTTTAATAGATCCAGGGACTACTGATTCATTTATCTCTCTAAATGCATTATCAAATATTAAACATAAAGAAACTAAACAATATGAATTTAGACATGTAGAAATGGCACGTGGTCTGAAAAGAAATGTAGGAAGGATGGTAAAAGATTGTGAGGTGGACCTGGGTGTATGTAAGACCAAGGTATCCTTGTACTCTACAACTATAGGATTTTATAACGTAGTTATAGGAATGGATTGGTTGGAGCGACATGAGGCACTCCTAGATTGCAAGGGAAAAATTCTACATTTTACTGACGATGAAGACCAAAAAAAATCATTAAGGGGAAACAACCAAGGGGTGTCCCTGAGGTTCATCTCCTCCATGCAACTAATGAAATTTAGGTGAAAGGGATGTCAAATGTTCTCGGTGGTAGCTCTAAATGATAAGAGTGACTCTGAAGACCTTGATAAACATCCATTCATTATTGAATTTAAGGATGTATTTCCTAAAGAACTACCCAGGCTACCCCCAAAAAGAGAAATTTATTTCACCATTGAACTTAAACCAAGCACTGAGCCTATTATGAAGGCACCCTATCATATGTTGGCTCCAAAGCTAAAGGAATTGTAGATCCAATTAAAGGAATTTTTGGACTTGGGGTTCATATGACCTAGCATATCTCCATGGGGAGCCCCTATTATTTTTGTTAAGAAAAAGGATGGGTCTTGGCGACTATGCATTGATTACCACTTGTTGAATAAAGTGACGATAAAAAGAAATACCCTTTTCCAAGGATAGATGACTTATTTGATCGAATGAGGGAGGTGACTATGTTTTCAAAGATAGATCTGAGGTCAGGATATCATCAGTTGAGAATCAAAGAAGAAGATATCTTGAAGACAACCTTTAAAACAATATTTGGGCATTATGAATTTGTAGTTTTACCCTTTGGACTGACAAATTCCCTCGGTGTTTTCATGAGTTTGATGAATAAAATATTTCAGGATTACATAGACAAGTTTGTACAAGTTTTTATCGATGACATTTTGATATACTCAAAGGCCCTAGAAGAGCATGACGAACACTTGAGGATAGTTCTACAATGTCTTAGGCAAAAACCAATTATACGGGAAGTTGTCAAAGTGTTCCTTTTACCAAACCAATATTCATTATCTTGGACACATTATCTCTGGGGATGGTATTGCAGCAGACCTAATAAAGATCGAGGCCATCATGGAATAGCCAACACCAACCAATGTTCATGAAATATGAAGTTTCAGGGGCATGGTAGAGTACTATTGTAGATTTGTCGAAGGGTTTTCAAAAATAGAAAACCCCATTACCGAGGTCCAAAGAAAGAACAAGAAATTCATTTGGACTGAAAAATGTGAAGAAGCATTCCAAAGTTTAAAGGTGTTATTAATGAAAGCACCAATTTTGAAAGTTCTAGATATGGAAAAAGAAGTTTTGGTTTGCACAGATGCCTCCAAGGAAGGGTTGGGTTGTGTGTTGATGCAAGAAGGAAGAGTAATAGCCTATGCATGAAGGAAACTCAGAACACACAAAGAAAACTATGCAACCAATGATCTAGAAATGGCAACAATTTTTATGCACTAAATATTTGGAGACACTACCTTCTAGGAAGGAAGTTTGATCTTAGGACTGCCCATTGTGGGCTACAACACATATTCACTCAAGATCACTTAAATGCAAGGAAAAGACAATGGTATGAGCTAATTATTGAATATGATTTTGATATCACTTACATCAAAGGAATGGTAAATAGGATGGCTAATGCTTTAAGTAGGAGGCCATAGATATTTTTAGTGATTCCCTTAAAGACAAATTTGAGGGAGAAACTACTTGAATTACAAATTAAAGACACCTCGTAGCAGGAGGTTAGCAAAAGTTTGAGGGAGGATGAAATGAGGGTCCCAAAATATGAAGAATACTCCCTTGATAATGATGGGCTACTACGATTTCGGGGAAGGATATATGTACCACTGAATGAAGATATACGCTAATTAATCTTAAATGAAGCACATCGCATAGTATACATGGCACACCCCGATGTTAAGAAGATGAGTGCAGACCTAAAACCACTCTTCTTTTGGAAAGGGATGAAGAAGGACATCATGAACTTGGTGGAAAGATGCTTAGAGTGTCAGTGAGTAAAAGCTGAACACAGGGATCCAACAGGTTTATTGTGGGCCCACAAGATACCAAAATCTAAATGGGAAGCTATACCAATGGACTTCATTGTGGGACTACCAGTGACCTCAAGAAGACATGATTTCATATTTGTAGTGGTGGACACATTGACCAAGAGTGCCCATTTCATACCAGTTAAGACTACACATAAGGCACTAGAAATCGCTAGGGTCTTTATTAATGAGAATATGAGATTGCATGGAGTGCCTAGGAAAATCATATCTGATAGGGGAATATTGTTTACAGGAAGATTTTGGACCAATTTCCAAGAACCTTTAGGAACCCAGATGAACTTCAACACTGCTTATCACCTGGAGACAGATGGGTAGACAGAGAGGACTAATCAAATCCTTGAATACATACTTCAGATGTATGTGATGGACCAACAAAAGAAATGGGAGACGTTTTTACCACTTGTGGAGTTTGCCTACAATAATAGTTATCAAGTTCCATCAAGATGGCACCATTTGAGTTATTATATGGAAGACCTTGCAGAACACTTCTTAATTGGGACCGAATAAAGGACCAAGTATTAATAGGACTAGAAGTGGTGCAAGAGATGGAAGAGAAAATGACTATGATTAGGAGGAGGCTAAAAGAAGAACAAGATCAACAAAAGAGCTATGTTTATGCTCATCAGGTAGACCGAAGTTATGAAGTGGGGGATAGGTTGTTCTTGAGAGTAAGGCCCAAAAAAAGCTCTATAAAATATGGAAAGGGAGAAAAATTGTCTCCACGATTTATGGGACCTTTTGAAATCTTAGAAAAGAAAGGGTCGGTGGCATATAAGTTTGCCTTACCTCCTTCTTTAGTACATATGGATGATGCGTTTCATGTTTCTGTTTTACATCATTATATTTCAGATCCTTCGAATGTTATTGAATTTGGTCATTTGAAGGTTTCAGATGGGGGAACAATGATGACCAAACCAGTTTTCATACTAGACTAGCAAACTTTGCAGCTTAGACAACAGTTGGTGGACCAGGTCAAGGTCCAGGTGGACAATTATAATCCCAGTTTAGCTACTTGGGAGGACGTCGAGGAGATGCATTGACATTTTCCTTACATACTCCAAGGACTTTGAGATGAATTCTATTATTAAGAGGGGGTGTGTGTAGTGCCCGCTCTAGTTGACTGACAGTGATATGACACTAACATTTATTTAGCCCACTCACACATTATTCTTTAAGGACCTCAGGTTGACGATCTGGGCACATGACACTATTATTAATGATTGAGATATTCATGGTTGTGATGTTTATGTATGCTTTCCACTGATATTATGATAACATGAATGGTTATGTATCTTATCTATTGGTATTATGATGATTGTAACATTAAATATTTAAGTTTGGTCTCTATTTGAATTTATGATGATGATGGCAGTAAAGGATATGTATGCTCTCTATTAAAATCATGATGATGATAAGTTTGATGGATAGGTATATTTCTATTGATGCTACGATGTTGATAGCTTAATGGATATGTATGTTTCCATTGATGTTTGATGATGATAGTCATGATGGATGTGTCCCCTATGTTACCTACTTTCATTAGTTTGGGCTTACAATGAACAATGATGTGAATGACTAGGAGTTGTTAATGATGCTATTATGACAATGACTAATGTTGAGAAACCTTGTTACTGATAATTATTGAGTATGGCAGGAAACCATCAGAGGCACTCGCATATGACGAGTTAATGACACCTAGTTTGATGAAAATTTATATTATTTTATCTTTGAAATTCTAAGTCGATTTTGAACCCTGCTATATATGTTTATCTATATTCTAATGATATGTTAATGGTTGCAGACATAGATTAGTTTCTTGATTGAATGACTCACATGTGGGTGATGGGGTTGTGCAAGTGGATGGAACTACATGGGAGGGGTGGGACAGTGTCCCTGACCTCACCCACTAGCACTCCCACCATGACTTGGGCTAGAAAGGTTGACACACCTTCGCTTTGAAGATCATGATGCCATGAGGGCAGGTCCCAAAGTTGGGTCACTCATGAGGATTTTACCGGGGGCACACGTCAAGGTGGATTCCTTGATCCTCAACACCATTAGTCGCACTATAGTAGACAACATAAGGGACGATAATGGTCTATAACATTGCACATATACTTACCCCTCGTAGGCATTGAATGATTGAAGGGCAAGTGGTGTGGCACCCTTGGAACTTCAAGGGAAATTCTGGAAGGGCACAACCAAATTGGCACCCTTGGTATCACAAATAAACTATTAGTCGTGTCACCCTTCAAATTACAAGGGAAGTTATTGAAGGGCACGACCAAACTTGGCACCCTTGGAATCATTAAAAGTAAATTAATTGATAAATATAATCAAGAAATGAAAACTAGGTAAATTTACATCAAGGGTAAATGATGTTAGAAACTGAGGTAATTAAATCAAAAATAAAACTTGGGTTAAGAGGATCATATGAAGAAATAAAATAGATTACCTTAAAAACTCTATCATTCCCATGTTGGAAAATATTAGGTAGATTATGTATTTTAATTAGGTAAAAGGGGAAAGAGGGACATAATTGTAAGGATAAAGATTAATCCTAAACTAATTGAACCTAATTAAGAGAGGAGGAAGGTGAATTAAAATAAGAATAATAAATTAAATTTAGATAAATGTAGAGAACCTCCATGTGGCAACAACCAACATAAGAATATCCATCTAAGAGATAACTTGCGTTATTAGTGGGCAGATAGGGGATCAAATCTTGACTCATTAATTGACTTTAGTAATGAAAACAAATTAAGGAATAAAAAGGGGGATAAAGAGGCAACTAGGAGAAGAAATAGGAATCTTGTTGAGGTGAGGAAAATATTAGTTTTAAATTGAAATTTAAGTAAATAATTTTGGGAGACCCTTGATGAGAGAGTGACACATGGGTGAGTGAATAATCAAGCTATTGAATTATAAAAAATAATTAATTATGCATGACATTCCAAGTGTCACCTATGAGGACTCCTATAAAATAAGGGGCAAGCCATGGGAGAAGGGACCTTTTAGGAACCCTATTTTTGGATGGATGAGACTATGTCAAAGTAGTGATTATGAAACTATAGTGAGTTTGGTGAAGTAGGGAATTTTAGGGAAGGGACTCTTGAGCCAAGGAGTGCTCTCCTCTACTATCTATTGCATTCCTTCATTGTATAACCCCATTGCAACTCGGGGGTCTACGTGGAAGAAGAGTACCCAAGGAGTAGGCTAGGAGGTTAAGTGATGGGTCATTGCATTCGGATCAAGTACATCGTCATTCACTCTTGGAGGTGACTAAGAACAAGGGAATACCAGTAACAACAAAGCAAGTGGATTCTCATCTTCTGGTGAATGGTACGTATGTGTTGCAATATTATTTTATATGATTTCTTTATGGTCTTAGTTAAATCTATGTAAATGTTATGATATGGTTCCTGAAATGAATTTCAGGAATGTGTTAGACAGTGTTGAATAAATTTGAATTCCCAATGTGTTTCTCTTCTAGTTGTACTTTGTTGTG
>APFE030394539.1:16281-42511 GCA_000404065.3 Pinus taeda
ATTGGTTTGTGGTTACCTCGGCCGTATCCCTATAAGGAGCCTAGGGACAACCTGAGTGATAACATAATGGCGACTCCGTTGGGGACCTCCTGAGATAAATTCATGAAACCAGTCCGTAGCCCTACAGAGGAAGAAACCGACTTGTGAAAGTCTCAGTCGACCTTTGTTCTCCACTGGGGATTCAAGCGCTTTGTTCGTTTCTGTAAGCCCCACTTTCTAGAGAAAGTGCTCCTTTTCTTCAGAGATTTTCACGTTTAGTTCTGATCTTTGATGGTGGATAGAGATCAAGCACTTCAAAGTCAAGGCATCCACCTGGCAACTCCACTTCAATTTCAATCAAAGGCTCCACTGAGGAACGAACCAATTTTACAGCCAAATAGTCCATGTTCCAAAGCATTAACAGTGAGACAGAATGACCGAGTTCTTGGAAGATCTTTCATTTGATGAAGCTTTAGATGAATTCAGGAAAATTTTATCACAATTGGAGCTTAATGAAGAATTTTTCAAATCGGTGTTGTCAAAAATAGCAGGCCACCCGAATAAACTTTTTCTTGAGTTAGTTGTTGAAAGATATGAAAATTAAATTGCACTCCTGGAATCTCAAATACAATCATATAATTTCCGCGACCCTAAAGAATTTTTCCAAAATCTTCCTCCCCCAATCCACAGGGAAATAGTGCTATCTCCTGAATTACAGATTGAGTATGATTTGGGTTTCAAGGCAAAGACAGAAGGATTAGCTACGAGGCTTATTACCGAGGACGCAGCTGTTCCATCTGACCAAGAAGACCCAGAATCCTGCCGAAGTCTTCCTTCCCCAAGTCAGAGGAAAATAGTGCTACCTTCTGACTTACAGATTGAGTATGATTCTGTTTTCAAGACAGAGACTGGAGGATCAGTTGCAGGGCTTATTACCGAGGATGCAACTGTTCCATCTGACCAAGAAGGCCCAGAAGAAACTCTCCCACATAATGTTTTTATTGATCCTATTGCAGACTACACGGAACTTCTTCTTGACGCAAGTTCTTTAGCGTGCTTTCTCGGTGAACACCAAATACATCAGCAACAACCTTTCTATGCCTCAAGTTTGATTATGAGGGCACATGACCGAATGATGCTTTTAAGTTCATTAACAATCATTCAGCGAGTTCATTCTTTTCTTCAGTTGCTTAAGTGGCTGCACTGGTTATTTGATCTCACCTGACATCAAAGTAAATGTTGGTTAGGGTAGGTAGGTAGGACTAATAAGGCAGCCGACGAAGACAATTTTGCAGAGAACAGCAACAACTAAAGACTAAGGCGTTCTGACCTGCTGTTCTTGGCTTCTCACAAGGAGAAACCATCCCCAAATGGAGCCATTGTTAGCCTCCTGCTGCAGCAGGTTACTCATATTTCATGATTGACATTTTTACAGGCCAAATATGTCATACTTTGCATGCTGCAATGCTCCATATTTGCTTAACAGTCTCCAAGCAAAAAAAGCTACTCAGAGTTCATTTAATTGCCTTCCAAATTTTTGAGAAGTTATCCCGATATCGCCAATTTTCAATTAAATCTGTCCAAACAGCTTAATCTTGGCAGATTCTTAGATAGGTAGAGAATCAAAGGAGCCCAACAGTTTAATCGAGGCCCTCGGATGAAATAAGGGTAGTCTGTAGCTAGGAAAGCATGAAAAGAAAAAATGGAATGATGGGTTTGCAAGTCTAAGTGCACCCAAATCAAAAGAAGAAAAAATGTTAGGCAAGTAGGCTGGGTAGGTAGTTTTGAGGTTGCTGAATCTTAATTACTGATCAGTTCCAGGTTTCCAGGCATCATCATTACTCAGGACACAATCAGCAGGCAGTTCTATGCGAAGAGCTCAAAAAACAAGTATAACTAACTCCCTTTCTCCATTTTCCCCCCAATAATCAACTAACTTCCCTAAAAGAGGTCAAGATCTGCTTGATACCTCTTAAGTTCCATCATTTTCATAGCATTATCTTGGGTAAAGATCTGCTTTACTCAAAGTTGTTCCATACTCTCTCTGAAAAAGGTTCTATCCCCTTGTAACAGCCTAAGTTCTCCCTAACTTAGCGCTTTCTCACCATCTCCATATTAACCACTAACATTATTATTTAACTCCTTATATTTTCCCTATCCCCGTACTAAAACTATGTAAATAATCCCCCTATGTAAATATCCCTCCCCCTTGTTGAAAAATAACCACAAGTACCCCCGGGAATTGCTCAGTTTGTCTGAAACTTAGCAAGAACCCTCATGCTGCCCCTTCAAACCATCTTCCAAATACAATGGACTCCTTCCAGACTATAAAATCCCGTTTGAGGTGATCGAACCCCTTCCGAAGCCTCAAACGACTTTCGCACCCACTTACTTACTCCTTCCGACCACAACAAACCCCTTTCTGACTTCCTTAACACTCCGCAAACCATATAAAGCCAGATCACATCGCAAGATCACAATATCCTATCCATGCAAGTTATGACCCATCCATCGGCACCCGACGCGATCGGCGGTCGCAAGCGCCAAATGTCCAACTAAAAAAGCTTCCCGTTCCCCGCCGATGCGATATTGCGATCGCATTGGAGAATTTCATCGCATCACCTTCAGTATCAGCACCTCGCCATGTCACTTCGGTACCTGGGACCCACCGCAAGCTGATGTCATCCGCCGTACTGCTGATGTCAACAGCCAGAAAGCTGAAAATTCGCGCAGGAAGAGAAATCGCACTTCGGAGCTCCAGAACAAGAAACGGAGGCAGTTTTCAATGCGCATATCACTACGAGAAATAGGTCGTTTTGAGGAATCTTTTGATTCCTTAGCCCATTGTGCGCCGAAAAAGCCCGAAAATAGCCTAATCGTGCCAAATTGATCCGGTTTAAAGACAACAAAGGATCAATGACAAAGTTTAAAGTGTATCAGATCAAATCATCAGGTATCAAGAGTATCATAGAGTATCAGTAGGCGGCGGAGGCCATCAATGTAGCAGCAAAGAGTATCAGTGAAAATATTAAGCAGCGGCCCGAAGCAGGTGGACATTTAATACCTTCGAGCAGAGTCAAAGAAAGAGAGCGAAGCCACTCAAAGCCCTCAAATCATAATCATTGCACATTTAACTCGCACCGGAGCAGAACCACAGATCCCGAAGCAAAATCATTCCAACAGCACCGCATCAAGCCTCCAAGGGCCACATTGTAGTCTTTTCTGATTCAGCTGCCTCTAGCGTAGCCAAAAAGACTTACCTGCATTTAATTCCAGCAACACTTAGATTTTTGAAAAGCTTTTCTAGCAGACCTGTTTAGGTCAATTGTAATGAATGTCTTTCCAATATTTTTCTTATATATACCACCTTGAACAATGTAGTGAGGGGTTGGTTGGTTGGTAGGTTGGTTAGTTAGTGAGTCTAAGACATTGCTTAGTTTGCTTCCCAGCATTTTCTCCAAGCCGAGACCCGCACTGTAACTGTCACATTTTCTATAATCAAAGATTGCTGAAAGCGTGGATTTCGAAACTACTTGGTGTGTTCAATTGGCCAAGGAGTGATTACGGAATTCCTGTGCTTCTACATGATTCAATAAGTGTTTCTCTCCTCTGTTAATTTTCATGTTTTTACCACTGTTCCGCCTTCTAAATTGCAGGAAAAAAGAATAGCTTAAGATTTGTTTCACTACACCTTAAGTTCAATTTCTGCATTTTTCTATGTTTTCATCAGAAATAGCTATGAGCATGTATACTTAAATGATCTTGTTTATCCTGTTTCTTTCACATATGAATGAATATTTAGGAATTCTTAACTGCTCCTAGATCACCATTCATCCATTTCTCCTCTTTTTCAGCATCATGAAATGATTCTCCTTTGCCTTTCATCCCTGATTTCCATCATTCCATCCCTTCGGTAACTTTTTAATTATATCATGTGTGGCTATCTCGCTCATTAATCCTCTTGTGATCAATAAGATGCTATAGCAAGCCTTAATCCACGACTCCACACCCAATGGTTTGAAACTTATCACACCTTACCTTGCCTCTTTGCTTGAGATTCCTACCTTCCATCCAAACACAAACAAAAAACCCCTGAGCCAAAAGCTAGCCTAAGATCATCAACAAAGTGGAATCATTAAAGAGAGAGCCCTGTCTGATTGCAGGTGGGCTAGAACCTGCAATCCAAAGATTGGTTTGTGGTTACCTCGGTCGTATCCCTATAAGGAGCCTAGGGACAACCTGAGTGATAACAGGACCAATGGTGATAACATGATGCAAAGGACTGGGTGGAGAATGATTATTTCAATCATAAATTTGGCATGCATGGTACATCTGGACAATGAGGATATAGTCATGAAATATGGTGGACCAGAAGTAACCAACATGTAAGATCTCATGTGTGATGGCATATCCAAATAAATGATGGCCACATGCCCCTGAATGTAATTCATTTAACGCTTTCTTAGCCTCCTCATGGGTGTGGCAACTTTGTAAAACTATATCAATATCACAACAATAGATAATTTCACCGACTATAATATATTGTTTGGCTTGATATCGGATACATCACCGAAAAGATCAAGAGGAACCAGAATAGAAGGTATGGGTTTGGAGATATATGATAATGTCTCCTTACCACGAGTGAAATGAAAAGATTAGAAACAATGACTCATATAGAATAGAATCACTAGATTTCATTTTGGTTTCAGAATTAGGAAGGTCGAAAATTAACTCCGCAAAAACTAGGGCTTTCTTCAAATTGGATTTGCAAAATTTCAAATTGAACTCTTTGTAGGATGACAATCCTCTTGAACCAATACCATAGAAATGGAAGTACTTGCAGCAGTGAGGTATAGGAAATAATCGCATTGGTAATTAGGGGGGTATAACAAATATACCCTAATCAATATATTTTTCAAGGCATCAAATTTCTTTTGAGTGACATCATTCCAATGGAAGGGGGGGGCATTCTTTAGCAAGAGAGTAAGTATTTTGGTTAGTTCAATGTAATTGGCAACAAATATATGAGCAAAGTTATCCTTCCCCTGGAGTCATTGAATGTGAAGGAGGGATGAAGGAGTAGGTAGATCAATGATTTCTTGAACTTTCAAGGGATCAATATGAATTGCTTGTTTCGACACTACAAAACTAAGAATAAAACCAGAGCTAAGTGATAAGCCCCAAAATTGGTAACTTGTTGGGCTCATTTGGCCTAATTATCCTTGTTCAGTCCTTGTTCAAATCCTTCATTTTCCATAGCTTATGCATTATTTTCAGTATGTTTATGTCATTTGCATGAATAAGGGTAGTCACTCTTCCTAGGTGGCTAACACGTGCTTATTTCAGGTTTTTTGACACATGTTGGAGCAAAATCGAGAAATCATGGGCTAAAAGATAGCCAAGCCTGAGGTGAGGATTCATAGGGGGGTTGTCTATGGCATTAAATAACCCTTCCTCGGGATCTTCACCCCCAACTCCGAGCTCCAAAGACCACCAAAACCGAACCTAGAAGGCAGCCAAACATAATTTAGAAGGGATTGTCTAACTCACAGTTTGGACAGCCGAGTTCCACAGATTGAGGAGGCCAGCTAGGTCCCTCATGATGTATAAATGTTGAGGCCTCAGCCTTTGTAAGGGAATTTTGAAACTATTGTGTATTTTTCACCTCAGTGTTGCCAGTCCTATTTTGTTCTTTTGTAGCCATTTTTGGCATCACTCTTATGACTATTTTTTGATAATGAGAAGTAGTTCGATTTCCTATCAAGTATGATTTTTTCATAGGAGCCATAACTCTCAGGGTTGTGCCCAACCTGAGAGCCTAGGGCCTCCTTTCTGTACTAATACTTTTCCTTTACGTATCATTGTTTCCCTTTATGCATTTGAACATATTTCTGTTAAGCGGATTTAGTTATGTTGCTTGGATAGATCACTGTTTATGAATGACATTGCTTCAGGTGTTTTGGTAGGATAATAACATAAAAAGCTTCAAAGAAAAGGGACAACCACACTCTCGATTTCACCTCATCCTTATTGGATTAGGGGCTGGAATTGAGGAAACAGTGCTACCCCAACAAAAACACTAGTTTGCTTGACCATGCAATCCTTAGTGTATTGTTTTCACTTGCAGAAATTAGTTATGGGTTTGGATATCTGAAATGTTTCTTTGCATATTTGATGTACATGGTTTTCTTCCCAAATAAAGCTATTGTTCATTCATGTTGTTGATGGTTAGACTCAATTAGCTCAAGATTTTATCATTTGCAAGACTTTGTTGATTTGTTCAAAGTACACCGTGCAGGGCATCTCCTCCACTCTCTCATCCACCCAAAGCATCATCTGAGCCACCTGTTCTATCTCCTAGCTAAGTTCCTCATCTCCCATCTATCCTTTTGTCCACGTAACCCTACCTTCTTGCTCAATCATTGCCTTAGCCTTCTTCAAGCCAAGTCAACCTTCTACACCTCCTCACCACTCCATCCACTAGTCCTTAGGCTGCTTTAGACCCCTATCCTACCTCTAGATCCATCCATTCACCTTCCCTCACTCATCCATCCTCTAGAAACCGATTTTTAAACATCCTGTAGAAATTTCTAAACATCCTGTAGAAATTCCTGAACATCCTATAGAACCCCTGTAGACTTCCTGTAGAAGCTCACAAATGAGATTTCTTGATAGCCAAACTTTGTGAAAATCTCTGGAATAGTGTTAGGGACTCCTTAGACCGTCTCTAAACCTTTCCAAGATTTTCCAAGCACTTCTCCTCCTTGATCCACCCCTACATAGTAAAGCACAGTTCAAGCATATGTGTGAGAGAATTGACAACTTAATCAAAAATACAAAAAGATATTTTCTTAGGACAAAGGTAGTCTAAACACATGTATTTTACCTTCATAGAAGTAATGGCATCTCTTTTAGTAGTTTTCACTCTCATCTTTGCTTCAGTAGGACTAGCTGGTAGAATTAGGGTTTGCTATGGTTTGCACTTTCCTTCAGTTTTCGAAAGTAGATTAGCTTCCTTTGAGTTAGCTTTCATCCATAAATTAGAAAGCTTCTTCTAAGAGCTCATAGAAGTTGGCTAAAGCCCCGAGTGGACTTGTGCCAGCTGACCAAGTGAAAGCTGTGGTAAGAGCCAGTACTTGTGCATACAGCACCGTCGTTTCCAAGTTTGTTACAAACAACCGGGTTAATAAAAGTAAAGAAAGGAGTCCCAAGAGTTGCAGCATTATTGCTACAATACTGGAGCCCACCATCTTTTTGGCTCCATTGCCGGGGAAGCGTCAGATTATTTTTTATTGTTGCTTTTCTTCTATTTTCTCCTACAACCTTCTGCTAAGTTGTTTATTTCATTTCCATTCTGCAATTTCCTTTCCGCAAAAGTAAAGTAGACATTTCCTGCTTTCGTAGATTAGCATTTCAATTCTGCAAGCGTAGATTAGCATTTCAATTCCGCAATTTCAATTCTGCAAGCGTAGCTTAGCATTCCAATTTTGCAATTTCATTTGAGCAAAATAGATTAGTCCTTTCCTGCTTTCATTTCAATTCCGCATTTTCATTTCAGCAAGATAGTTAGTTGCAGTTCAATCTATTTTAGCTTTCCAAGTACCAGCAGAGAAAAAAACACAAAAGAAAGAAAAAATTCTTTCCATTTCATGCCTCGTAGGAACAGAGATAAAACTGACAAATTCTTACCCAACAACCCCACCACATCACTGAGTCAACCTTCTCTCTTCTTTGGTGACAATGAGCCAGAAGAACCTATAGGTGAACCTCCTGAGATATACGAAGATCCTATAGCAAAAGAGGAGTTAGGGAACACTCCATCTGAAGCCATGGCTGAAAACCAAAATGGTAGAAGAGAAGACAAAAGAATAGAGGGTGCCTTTCCCATCTGAGAGACCAATGGAGACATGAAAATGAAAAACATAAGTCCATCTGCTCTACCTCACTTCCATGGAATGACCACTGAGGACCCTGATACCTTCCTCTTTGAGTTTGTTTTCCTTTGTCAAACTTATGACTATGCTGAGGATGAGAAAAAGCTAAAAATCTTTCCCTCTACCCTCAAGGACGCAACATTACGCTGGTTCATGGGGTTACCTGGAAACAGTATCACCACTTGGGCTCAAATGCAACAAGCTTTCAATGCCAAGTACAAAGACTACTATAGTTCCAAGGAAACTAAGGGAGAGATCTTTCGGATGACCATGGGCAGCGATGAATCTTTGGAAGACTATGAGGAGCGGTTCCAACCCAGTTATAAATGGGTCAGGTGCACACTTGACCTGGAATCTCTAAAGCTGGTTCTGCTCCGAGGAGTCCCTGAAGACCTTCTGGACACCCTTAAGATGCTAGCTGGAGGAGACATCTACCAACTACCTTATGATGACATAAAGGCCATGTTTAGAAACCATTCTAGGGCGGCCCGGAAGAGAGGTAGGGGGAATCATATCTCAGCTAGTCCCTCTTTCTCCAAACATGAGTTTGCTAACCAGATGGAAGACCTTAAGAGCGAAATGAGACAGACTATTGCCATGCAACTTGATACCTTCTGAATTCAGGAAAAGAAAGAAGAAGCTGAGAGGGCTTTGGCCATTTTTTGTCCTAGATGCACAAGGAATCATCCCAAGAATTAGTGCCCATTGCACTCAGTAGAGGTATGTTTCATTTGTGAGGAAGACGACCCCACCAACGAATGCCCTACCTTTCATGGATTTAAAGCCATATACCTAGGGACTGAGGTGGCTACTGAACCTCTCTACTTCCTCAACCAAAGGAGGCCTCATGGACCCAGACCTTATGAGCAGGGGATGCAAGGGTCATTCCAATATTATTACCACCCCAACCAATCCGCTCATATGCCTTCTTGGGGTCCCCCTACTCATCCTTCCTGGTCTGCACCTCCTCCATGGTCTTGTCCATATCCATACCACACTCAACCTCCTTCTCACTCGTTTCACTCTCATGCCCAGCCGCAACCTCAGTGGAATGCACCTCAACTGGGGTGGAGGCCCTAATACAACACTCCTCCCACCATTCTCCCTCCACCACCAACTCAACCACAACCATTACCTCCTGCTCCTCCAAGATAACCCCAAATTCTTGCTCAACCGAACCCAAACCCCAACAACAGACAGGCCCAGCAGGTATATACTGGGGAGACAACATGCCCTACCAATGCTGTGGAGATCCAGGAGATCAACCTGTGATCTGGGAAGGTCCTTCCAGAACGCCAACCTCCTCCCCTAGAGGAGGAGGAAGAGAAATAGGAAAGTGAACCCCAAGCCATTCCACCCTTTCCTGAGTGGCTCACAGTAACCAAACAACCCAACCCAGAAGAGGATGAGCTTCTGGGAGAACTCAAGCAATTGTGTGCGAAAATACCGCTTCTCTAGGCCATAAGAGATGTACCGATATACAAAAAATTGATTAAGGAGAAGTGTTTCAGGCACCCAGGTAGGCAAAAGAAAGATGCCTCGACCATCAATGTCATAGGACAACTTTCCAATCTCATGTTGGGGCAAGTAATCTGTCTGAAGTATTTGGACCCTGGGAGTCCTGTAGTTGATGTCCACATCAATGGCACCATCATACCCCACACTCTGATTGATCTAGGGGCTGCCATCAATGTGATGACTAGGGACACCATGCTTAAGCTCAATCTTCATAGTTCCCTAAGGAATACCTTGACAGTGTTGCTATTGGAAAACTGCTCCACCATGACTCCCGAAGGGATTGTGGAGGATGCCTTGGTCTCTGTTGACTCCTGGGAATACCCTGCAGACTTTGTGGTCCTCTAGCCTAAGGCAAAGCTCGCGGGATATCCCCTCATTTTGGGAAGGCCTTGGCTAGCTACTGCAGATGCTTACATCAGCTGTCGAGCCAGAAGCATGACCATCAAAAATGGGCCTATGTCCAAATAGTTGGTCCTATACCCTCCTACCCAACCTCTGCTAGAACATGACTTACCCCTCTAGTTGGAAGAATAAGAAGAGGATGAGGTCTACTCTGCACCATTATGCATAGTAGAGGCCACCAAGGGAGGTCCTCGAACCGAGGATGATTTGATTGAAAACTTAATCCAAAATCCTCCCCCTGGTGCGCTTCCTTGGAAGAATTAGTGGAAGATACCCAGGCCAATGCTTTAGTGGACCTAGGTGCCACTAATCTGACCAGCCCCAGAGTTAAGAATGTGGAGTTTAGCCATAAGAAGACTTTGAATATAAGCTCCTCTCTCTCTCCCTCTCAGGAAAAGGATCTATGTAGCCTCTTGACCCGCCATTTGGAGGCCTTTGCTTGGAGCTACAAGGAAATGAAGGGAATCCATCCCTCAGTCTGTACTCATCATATCTACATCAAGGAGGACTATAAACCAGTCAGGAAACCTTAGAGGAGAATGAATCCAGCCCTCAAGGACATTGTTAAAGAAGAAGTGCAAAAATTGTTGGATGTGGGATTCACCTTCCCCATCTTGGATAGCGAATGGGTTTCCCCTCTGGTGTTGGTGCCCAAGAAAAATAGGAAATGGAGAATCTGTGTGGACTACATAGAATTGAAAAAGCCACCAGGAAAGACCACTTGCCTTTACCTTTCATAGATCAAGTGTTGGATGGTCTAGCAGGGAAGAGGTTTTTCTCTTTCCTAGATGGGTTCAGCGGGTATAATCAGATCCAAATCAGCCCGGAGGACCAAGATAAGACCACTTTCACTTACCCATGGGGTACCTTTTCCTACCACGTCCTTCCCTTTGGTCTATGTAATGCCCACGCCACTTTCCAGAGAGCTGTATTAAGCATCTTTTCTGAGTTGGTCCATGATTCGGTAGAAATCTATATGGATGACTTTATTCCTTACGGGTCTAGCTTCCAGGAAGCCTTATCCAACCTAGGAAAAGTTTTGAGCAAGTGCATTGAGATGAACCTGTCCCTCAATCCTAAGAAATGTGAGTTCTTGATGATTGAAGGGACCGTGTTAGGCCATACCATATCTCGCCAGGAGTTACCGGTGGATCCCAGTAAAATTGCTATCATCAAAAGGGTCCCACCTCCTCAGAAGATGAGAGATGTTCAGAGTTTCCTAGGCTTAGCGGGATATTACAGAAGATTCATTAAAGAATTTAGTAAGCTAGCCTCACCATTGTTTGGCCTCTTAGCAAAAGATGTTGAGTTTAAATGGTCGGATGACTACCAGAAGGCTCTGAATGAATTGAAGGATAAGCTGGTGTCTGCTTCAATTCTGAGAGGCCCAAACTGGGCCCTACCTTTCCACATCCACACTGATGCCTCGAACAAAGCCATAGGGGGAGAATTAGGACAAGTTGAAGAAAAACTCCCATATGTTATATACTTTGTCAGCAAAAACTTATCCAAGGCGGAAATGAATTATACGGTAACTGAGAAAGAGTTCCTAGCTGTGGTCCATTCCCTGAACAAGTTCCGACATTACATCACTAGCTATCAAACATTTGTACATACTGGCCATGCTGTAATCAGGTATTTAATGAATAAGCCTAATGTGAATGCTCGTATTATTAGATGGTTACTTTTGTTGCAGCAGTTTGATTTGACCATCGTTGACAAACCAGGTAAAGAAAATGTTGCTGACTTTTTGTCTAGATTGAATTTGTCTGCAGGTGAAGAAGAAATAGTGGAGACCAGATGCCAGATGAGCATCTGTTTGCTATCTTAGTACTCTCCCCGTGGTTTGCTGATATAGCCAACTATCTAGTCTCTGAACAGTTCCCTCTGCATTTATTCTCAAAGGAGAAGAGCAGAATCGTGACGAAAAGTGCCTCATTCACTTGGATAGGGGGTAGCTTGTTCAAACTTGGCCCTGATCAGATCTTAAGGCGTTGTGTAAGGAAGGAGGTAGTCTTTGACATCCTCCTAACTTGTCATGATGGGCCTTGTGGAGGACATTTTGCAACCAAGAGGACTGCCTTCAAAATTCTACAGGAAAGCTACTATTGGCCCACTCTTCATCAAGATGTCAGAAGATATATCAGCCAATGTGATCGATGCCAAAGGATGGGGAAACCGACCCCAAGGGACGAAATGCCTCTCCAACCTCAGGTGACTCTTGAGCCATTTGAGAAGTGGGGTATGGATTTTTTGGGTCCTATCAACCCTCCTTCGAGGCAAAAGTCCTACATCATTGTGTGCACAGATTATCTGACAAAGTGGGCAGAAACCAAGGCAATCAAAGTAGCAACAAAAGAAAAGGTGGCTGAGTTTTTAAGAGAAAACATTTTCTACAAATTTGGCTACCCAAGAGAGTTAGTCACCGATCAAGGAAGCCAGTTCACCTCCAATTTGATTGAAGACTTGCTTGCTCATCACAAGATCAAGCATAAGACTTCCACCCCATATCATCCTCAAGCGAATGGGCAAGTGGAACCCAATAGAGCATTAGAGGGGACCTTGACTAAGGTGGTGAGCAGTAGCAGAAGGGATTGGGAAGATCACCTGGTTGAGGCCACTTGGGCCAATAACACCACTTGGAAGACCACAACCAGTTTCACACCCTATGAGCTGGTCTATGGGAAGAGAGCTTTGTTGTCAATCGAGTTTGAATACAACACATTGAGGATGGCAGCTCAGCTGGACCTAGATCTCAGCCATGCTCAACAAGAAAGGTTAATGCAGATGAATGGGTTAGACAAACTTTGAATGCAGGCCCTCCTCCACTGAGAAGTGACTCAACTTCAGAGGAAGGTATGGCATGACCGACACCTCAATGACAAACAATTCCAACCGAGAGATTGGGCACTGCTGTATGATTCCAGCCATAAGGATGTCAAGGGGAAGCTTAGAACAAGGTGGCTAGGACCATATGTAGTGGAAAAGTGTAATGACAATGGTTCTTTCCTTATCCAAACTATTGATGAAGAAGCCATCCCCATGCTCGTCAATGGGCACCGACTAAAGATCTACAGAAAACCTCTTTCGAGGCAAGAGTTCGTCAAAACTGTGGAAAAATCAATGCTGGTCATAGAGAAGGGTTCTGCCTCTGTTTTGGGCACATGCTAAGCATCATTATATATCCAAAAAAAAAAATTGCAATAAAAAATATCCTTGGGTGAAAACCTTTTTGAGGCGCCCAAGGCAGATGGTAGCAGTGAAAACCTCATTGAGGCGCTCCTGTTGTCTCTCTGAAAAAATGGGAATAAAAAGATCCTTGGGTGAAAAACTTTTCGAGGTGCCCAAGGCAGATGGTAAGGATGAAAACCTAATTGAGGCGGCCCTGCTGTCTCTAAAAAAAAAAAAAAAAGGAGAAAAAAAATGAAAAAAAAAAAAGAAAAGAAAAAAGAAAAAGAAAAAAAACAAGCTAATCTCTAAAAGTGTTGTAGGTTGCAGGAACACGGTGCACCAAAGGAGGCCTCTCAACTCAAGGACAAGGGTCCCTATCAAGCTATCAGTTAGCCTCACATACACTCCCTCCATAAACACTCATTTTTCCAAGCCTTGGACACAATCGGGTTGTGGTTCAACCTTCTACACGAAGCTACAAGACTTTCTACACGAAGTTCTGTATTTCTACAGGTAACATCCTGTAGAGATTTTGGATGGGCCAGAATCGACTGCAGAGAAGGATTTGGAGCTTGAAACCTGTTGAGGAGGCATGCAACCACCATTTTCTTCCATCCTCCACTCGTTTCACCTCCTTTCACTGCCATCACTCTCATCTGGTCAAGCATACCTGCACATGTATACCAGCACTCTGTTTTTTTCAAATATGAAAATTTGTTTTTTTTCAAATTCAAAAATAAGGCCTTCTGAGGCTCGCACACTTCACCTATCTAGGTGATCTCAAGGCCCTCCACCTGTGAACGTGACTCCAATTATTTCAGCATGCACCCCAGAAGGAGAAACGGCTATAGGATGTCCTACAGGAATCCTGTAGCAGCTGATCTAGTTGGAGTACCTACCATGAAGACACCAGCAGCTCGCAGAGCCGGTGCATGCAGTATTTGCCACTAGAGAAATAGGTCTCAAAGGTTCATAGCCAGTAGCAGCCAATGAAGAGGAGCTCCAACACTTGAGCACAATGCAGCAGCACGTAGATCCAACATCCCTCGTCCCGAAACCTGAAAAAACCCACGTCCACGGCCGCACAGGTAAGTGCCTAACCTTATTTCGTCAAATTACATAAGCTATACTCTGAATATGCATGACTGTGAGAATGGACGGATTTAACAAGGCTGGTTGCCATTCAACTAGCCAACATAGCCATTCAAGCAGCATTGTAGGATCCGAATTGGATTGGTTATGCCGGAAAGTTGGATAATTGACACGTGGGAAGTGTCCAGTCAAGGAGAAGCGGCAGTATGACAGGAATGGCGGTGGTAAATGCAGAGGAAAGAATTCGGCGGTCAGGGGCATGCTGGGGAATGATAACAATGACGTTGGCCAATGGATCAGTGGGGATAGCTCACCCCCGCGCCATGAATTCCGCAGTAATTCGAAATCGGTCAGTTGATACTTATGATGCACTGCAGTCAATTATGCTCACAACCGTTTTGCAGCCGAATACGCGTCCTCCTCCTCTACAAGTTGTTAGGTCGAGTTTTTGGTCTGTTCAAATGTCCTGCTACCGCTCAGATTGGTCTTACGCTACTATAACCTCCTTCAGAAGCTGAGAACAATTTCTAAAGGAAGCTGCGCTACAGGAAACACAACATCCAAAGTAGCACGGACTGTTCACGTCGAGGGTGGAAAATGTCAGTGAGGTAGGCAGAATTTAACTTTCCCATGCAAATAATTCCAAAGGTGGTAAATTCGACGTAGTGAGGGGGATAGAGAAATGTGAATGCAATTCTGTCTGAAGTTTTTTTATATCGCTGCCCGAAATTGTCTTCATGATCTTCATGCGATATTTCCTCCATGCTTGAATGAAAAATCCCTCCTGTAGAAATTGAGACACTGTCAGAACACCAGTAAAATTTGTAAATTTTATGCGATTGTGTGTATAATGGAGACGTAGCTCTGTGCTCTGTGTAAAAATTCCTGAAGTTCTCCTTCTGTATATGTGAGAAGGCAAGTTCAACATAGGGTAATTGACCAAATATATCCTTTTTACGCTCTAAGAAGGAAATCCACCCAGAATTCCCAGTCTGCGTGAAAACGTGAGCAAAAACAAAGTTTTACCATGCCGGGAGGTTTCATTTGGAAAGAACCTTTGGACTCCAAGAAATTACGGGACACCCTTGAGGTGGTGGACTTGTTTTCCCATGCACACTGGATGTCATTTTCTGACAAGCTTCAAGGTCACAATGACGAAATTGCGGAAGAATTCCTCCGGTCCCTAAAGTCAAAGTCAAAGACATTGGCCGTTGTCAACTTCAGAAGACTGACCCTCAGACTCACCCCACAGCTCATCAGTAGGGTAACTGATCTTCCAGTGGGGGTGCCCTGGTATAAGGAGGACAGGAAGTTGGGTTAGAAAGCTAAAAAAGAATTCTTCTTTCCAGAAGAACAATTCTCAGAAGACAAGAACGGAGTTCGAAGGACTAGCCTACAAACGTTCTAGAGTGAATTTAGCCTCCAAATTATGAAGTATATTACGTGTGAGGGGCGATTTAGCATCGTATATGGCTATCATTTTTGGCTGCTCACAGAACTCAAACACCACATGGACCTACCCTTAGAGAAAAAATTGACCATTCCTTATTTCCTCCTATAGTCCATTACTGAGTGTGCCACCAAACTCAGAGAGGGGACACCAGACCAGCTAGCCCATCATGGTCTTATTAAGCTTCTCGTGGAATATGCACTCCACACTTTCACTATCCCTCTCTCCTGGGAAATTTTTCGGAATATGTCAAAGGATGATGACATCCGAGTCTTGGCCGAGGAGCTCACTTCCTCTAGCAGTGAGGAGAAGGAGCACACTCAGGCATAGAAGAAGGTTAAAAAATAAGAAACCCCTGGAGAAACACTAAAGAAAGAACAAAAAGGAACACCAGCAATGGGGCAAGCTGCCAAAATAGGGGATGATGAAATTACACCAACACCCAGGGAGAAAAGACTACAGAGCAGGGTAGAATGGACCAAGAAAGTCCAAGTCAGTAAGGGCACCCCTAAGGCAACCTCCGCCAAGATAAAGGGAAAAGTCCCCTTAGCCAAGCAGGCTAAAATGGTGCCCTCAGCTTCTACAGGAAAGTAACAGAGTATTTCTACAGGAAAGGTGAAAATGGCTTCTACAGGAAGCCAGAAAGCAACCACTACAGGACTTTCTACATGAAGTCCGAAAGAAGGACAACAGAAGGAGAAGTCGACCGAAATCCTAGCTAGGGAGGCAGCAGCTATGCTGGCCACCCTAAGTACCTCTCCCAAGCCAAAAGAGAAATGAAAGAGGAAGAATCCTCTCTATTTCAAAGCGAGAAGGAATGTAAGGATTAAGACTGGCAAACCCCAGCCTCCATCAAAAGAACCGATCACCATTGTGGATACCCCTACCACACCAAAGGATAAATCCCCCTCCAAGGCATCCATTACTTATGAGCGGGGGAGCCCAAAATCATCCTCATGGAGGGACAGAATGGAGAAATTGAGCTCAGAAGCCTCTCTATAGGATGTTGAGGCTATTCTACAAGAAACTTTGGCTAGGCTGAAAGAAACTGAGCAGATGGAGGAGAGAGCAGCCAAGTCACCATAGGAGGAGGAGAGAGCAACCAAGTCACCACAGAAGGAGGAGAAGGCTGATTTTATCATGGAACCAAGCCCCCAGCCCAACTTGGGCTCTTATTATAACTTTTTGGAGGCCGGCAGAATTATTCCTCAAAAGTTCACAGTACCACTGTTTCTAACACTAGAGGAAGAAAGAGTACGAACCCACACTTGGATGAGGATCGCCAAATCCAAGGGGGTAGTAGATATAGGACCTCTAGAGGAGAGGATCAAGGAAACACAAAGGGAGATGGAAAGGGTAAGGCATGTGGAAAGCTCCTAACAAGCCAAGTTAAGGGAAGAGAATGAGCTACTCAGACAATAGCAACAGCTGCAGGGACAGAGGAAAGGAGAGGACACGATAGCCAAGGATCCCTCAGCAGAGCCTCAAGGAGAAGAAGAGATGCAAGCTGATCTCGAGGAACTTAACTAGCAGCTACAGGAAAGGAAATTGCAGGCAGATATGGAGATACAATCCCTCAAGCAGCAGATGCAAGAAAAGGAGGCACAACTGGCCTGCATGGCCAGTTGGGCAATGGAAGCTTTGCAATGTAGGCAGCCAGCCAAATCCTATGGTCTGTACCTAAGGGATCAGTGGCTGCAGTTCTAAATCAACACAATGGCATAGAGGGGTATCTGCCACATCCAAAACCCCCAACAATTCATGGATTTATGTAACACCACTTCATCGGAAGATAAGGCCAAGCTTTCAGAGTTTTACCTCCATAATTTGTCCCTTCCAAACATCACCTCGTGGGACCCCAACACAGAAGTAGGGGACATGCATCTGATGGCAATGACCTCATGGTTAAACCATGAAGAGAAGAGAGCAGTTGAGGTCAGGAATGTCATGGACTAGGAGTTACATGAACCAGTGCTGATTAGAGCAGAGCCAGGGGACCCCACAGCATTGATATCCCCCCACCAGCACCTAGCAACTAACTCTCAGGTTTTATTAAAGTACATGGATCATCAGGCCAGGCCATGGCACACTTCGAGGATATGGAGCGATTATTAGGGGACAATTGTGTTCATGCCTGCACCCGTAGGTGGAACACATTGTCCCACAGCCTCAAAATCTGAGAATATCACACTCCAAAGTGGATGAGGGAGGCTTTGGCACAGGTACCTATCTATAAGAAGTCTATGCAGAACCTCCAAGCCAATTGGATAGGCCTCAAGCTAAGTCCACCCTTTCTTTTGGGGTTGTTAGATGGAGGCATAGAAGAGGAGGAGCATAAGAAATGGAAGAAGTAGAAAGGAAGGCCGGATTCCATGACAATGCGGAGGACACTACTTCAGAAGCCTGAGATGTGAGAGTGGCGATTAAAGTAATGAAAGACGAGGATCTAGACTAGTTGCTTAGAGGATGAGCAACCCTTTTAGCAGGGGGGTGATGATGAGCCCCAAAATTGGTAACTTGTTGGGCTCATTTGGCCTAATTATCCTTGTTCAGTCCTTGTTTAGATCCTTCATTTTCCACAGCTTATGCATTATTTTCAGTATGTTTATGTCATTTTTACGAATAAGGGTAGTCACTCTTCCTAGGTGGCTAACACGTGCTTATTTCAGGTTTTTTGACACATGTTGGAGCAAAATCGAGTAATCATGGGCTAAAAGACAGCCAAGCCTGAGGTGAGGATTCATAGGGGGGTTGTCTATGGCATTAAATAACCCTTCCTCGGGATCTTCACCCCCAACTCCGAGCTCCAAAGACCACCAAAACCGTATCTAGAAGGCAGCCAAGCAGAATTTAGAAGGGACTGTCTAACTCACAGTTTGGACAGCCGAGTTCCACAGATTGAGGAGGCCAGCTAGGTCCCTCATGATGTATAAATGTTGAGGCCTCAGCCTTTGTAAGGAACTTTTGAAACTATTGTGTATTTTGCACCTCAGTGCTGCCAGCCCTATTTTGTTCTTTTGTAGTCATTTTTGGCATCACTGTTGTGATTATTTTTTAATAATGAGAAGCAGTTCGATTTCCTATCAAGTCTGAGTTTTTCATAGGAGCCATAGCTCTCAGGGTTAGCACAACCTGAGAGCCTAGGGCCTCCTTTCTATCCTGTTACTTTTCCTTTACGCATCATTGTTTCCCTTTATGCATTTGAACATATTTCTGTTAGGCAGATTTAGTTATGTTGCTTGGATAGATCACTGTTTATGAATGACATTGCTTCAGGTGTTTTGGTAGGATAATAACAGAAAAATATTCAAAGAAAAGGGACAACCACACTCTTGGTTTCACCTCATCCTTATTGGATTAGGGGCTGGAATTGAGGAAACAATGTTGCCCCAACAAAAACACTAGTTTGCTTGACCATGCAATCCTTAGTGTACTGTTTTCACTTGTAGAAATCAGCTATGGGTTTGGATATCTGAAATGTTTCTTTGCATAGTTGATGTACATGGTTTTCTTCCCAAATAAAGCTGTTGTTCATTCATGTTGTTGATGGTTAGACTAGATTAGCTCAAGTTTTGATCATTTGCAATACTTTGTTGATTTGGTCAAAGTACACCATGCAGGGCATCTCCTCCACTCTTTCATCCACCCAAAGCATCATCTGAGCCACCTGTTCTGTCTCCTAGCTAAGTTCCTCATCTCCCATCTGTCCTTTTGTCCACGTAACCCTACCTTCTTGCTCAATCATTGCCTTAGCCTTCTTCAAGCCAAGTCAGCCTTCTACACCTCCTCACCACTCCATCTGTTGGATACCTATACCAATAGGTTTCATATTTCATGATTGGAAAATTCAAGTGCCAAATATGCTCTGCTTTGCTGCTACAAAGATCCCATATTTTCAAGAAAAGACAAGGTGTGTACATGCCTTCATGCCTAATAAAGTCTTGATGGATGATCCCACAGTCTAATCTGGATCATGCCATGTTTCAATTTTTGTTGTAGAATAGAGCAAGAAATCTATCCAAACTGTTTAATCTTGGCAGATCAGTAGTTAGGCAGAGAAACTAAGGTTCCCAACTGCTTAATCTCGGGCCTTGGAGAAATAAGGGTAGTGCTAGATAGAAAATCAAAGCAAAAAAGCCAAGGGAAAAGAAAAGGCTCATCAAGGGTCTGCAAGTCCAAATGCACCCTCCAAGAAGAAACAAAAAATGCTAGGCAAAATAGTTGGGTAGGTAGATGGGGTTGCAGAAGTGGTGTTCCTTCCAAGCTGAACTTTGCTAACCCGATACAAGGAAAACAACACAATGGAGCATAGCTAACTTCCCTTTTTCCCTTTGTTTACCACTCATCACTAACATCCCTTCACAAGATGTGTTTATAAGAGAGATTCAAGGTTTTATGTTGGTTCTTATGGCCTAGAAGCCATATTTCTTGTGTAAAGTTCTTTTCATTTTGATCTACTCTTTAAACTAAGGTCTTCCCAAGAAAACTTGGTGATACCACTCTTATTTCACCTTCTCCCTCCATATTGACCTCTAACTTGTATTATTTAACTCCCTATGTCACCCTTTCCCTACTATTATAACACCATGGTGTATAAATCCTAAGCATTGCATAAATACCCCCCTCCTTGGCATTATATCCCTATGGTTCATTACTAGGGAATTGAATTAACACCTGGTTAAGCTCAAAAACCCAAGCCTAACCTCTTATCTCCATCAGAACTCATCTACCTATCCAACTCTCCATTTTTGCCTAAAAAACCCTTGAAAAAACCCTTTTTGCACCCTTATACCCACTCAAAGGCAAAAAATATGATAAAACCCACTTTCCCCGCCTCATCCCAAGGTCGGGAGCCATTTTGCACCTTTACATGAAATTTCACTGAAAACCCGCCTATCCTAAGTTTTTAATCCTTTGCACGTTTATGTGAAAAATTTCATAAAAACCCTCTATTCTGCCTTTTTCTAAAGTCATCGGCTATATACGTTTTAACAAAGAAATACATTGGAAAAGCATTAAAATTTGTTAAAATGCCTAAGGGTCCCACCGGGCGCATTTACCACCGAAAACATTATTATAATCCCCTCCCGATGCCGTATTACTCGTGCAGATCCGTGGCCCGATAGTCGTCCGATCCAACTATTTTAATCCAACGGTCGACGCTCGTATCAGAGGGGCCCCGACGTCCAACAGATATCGTCCGATATTTGTCAGGCGCTGATGTCATGCGGATCCATGCGTCGCCCCCAAAATCCATCGGAGCCCCCTCCGACAGATTCCCCGCCGTATAAGAGGTAGCCCGATAATGCGCCACCTGTCTGCCTCTGTCAGCGCCCTCATACCGCCTGTGTCAGCGCCACGACCGCGCGCCTCGCCCACCACTGGTCCACCTATTCGCCACCTCACTGCCCTCGTGGACCGGTCTTAGGCCACCACGTCACCTGATGACGTCATGCTGACGTCATCCAACCCGGACCCACTTGCTGACATCATGCTAACGTCATTTAAAAAAGGGCGCCAATAAGCCGAAAAAGCCATATTTTGTCAAAATTACGCGTTTTTTGTACTTTTTGGCAAAAACACTTCTGCACTCTCTGCATGCGTTTTACGACGAAGAAATCGCCAACCTGTTCAAAACCAACCGGAGAGCTTCAGCGTGCGTACCCACCTACTTTTCCGACCCAAGCAATCCATCTGCCAGGTATTTGTCCGTAAAAACCTCTTTGAAACCTGGTTTTTTCTCACTAATTGCTAAAAACACCTTAAGCACAGAAAACGCTCAAATATCACCAGAAAACTACTCAAACCCAGCTCCCTCTTGGAAAATTGACGGTCAAATTTCACCAGCCGAGCCATTTAGATTGCAAATTTCAGTGAAAAAGCCCGCATTCTTCGTTCGCGCAGTCGTGAACTAGAACCTGAAACCTGCGCTCAATTGCTGAGAAAGGCCTGTGAAAGGCTAATATTTGACTTCTTAAAGACTAGAACAGTATTTCAACTGCTGTGCACTTACCCTATTACCTTGCTTTTTCAGTTTGCCTTTTCGCTCAGAGAGTGCTCTTCCGACCCAATAAACAGCAAATTACTTACCAGTCAGTGTCCAAACAACCATGGAGACTCCAGTGGCACCAGTAGCCCTCAATGTTGCTCCCCTAAATGCCCCCTAGAGAGAGCTGGAGTGGCAGGATTTGGCAGACCTAGACTACAAAATCTCAGAGGACTCCTCATCGAAATGCAAGTTCCACCTTCATCTATTAAATGAGCTCAAAGCCAGACATAAGGATGGGACAGACATTCTACGCGTTTGGGATTCCTTCCTCCCAATATTCAAGCTCCCTCAGGTCAACTAGTTCCCTGACCTGATTCATTTATGGGCCGTCTGCTATGACCCCATGCAGAGGGTTGTGCTTGACCCTACAGGTGCAGTGGTATTCTACATGACCCCTGAGGCCATCAGAGAAATGCTGTAGTTCAAGACCCAAAAGAAATTGGTCCCCTTGTCCCTAATGGACTTGATCAACCAAGGAGCCAAGATACTAACAGATGCACAGATCCTGAAGCTCAACCAATTGTTCATCACAAACTCTGATACAGTGCTGCACCCTCCCATTTTTGATGGGTACCTCAATCAACTGGGTATAGATCTTGCATACATGATTAGTTCAGTTTTGGGGTACAAGTCACTGGAATTTATTGAGGAAACTGTACTAGTAATGATGACCATGTTTTCCCCTGGCAAGACTCCAATCTGTTATGACTATGCTACATACATTTCAGATAAGATGCATGAGCAATTCTTGAACTTGTCCAGAGAGAAGGTGTTCAGATACACCTCCTATATTTACCACCTCATCCTGTATTACCAACATGAGAAGTTCTCCTTTGAGATTAAGAGAACTGATACAGCAGGCAATCCAAGGTCGGTGGTGTATTGGACCTCGGTGTTTCACCTCAGCACATGCTCTCCATATACATACTATGAGTTCATAGACCTCTTCATCCATCTAGCCATGTCTTTATTCTTAAGTTCACCCCCTCCTAAGCTGACTAATGAGATGCAAAGGATTATGCAGCTGTCCAAGGCATACAACATAGGGGATTGGTACTTTTACCAACACTATACTGTAATCAGAATATATGGGTGTGACTTACGCCCATACAGATTGCCCAAGTATGTGCCTATGAGACTGTTTGCCTTAGAATATTTCAGGCAATTTGGCAATGCTGATATGGTGCACTTTGCAGGAAAGGGCAAGAAGGCACAGCTAAAAGTAAAACATCAATTGGGCCACCTTGTCCTAAACAAAAGGGAAGGCTGGAAAGAAGCTGACAGGAAACTAGAAGGCCTTGGCCTAAAACAAAGCTTCCTTTGGAAGCCTTATGACCCTAACATGAACATATCCTTAAGAAGGTTGAAATACAAGCTCTCCAGCTATGAACATGTGAGCATGCCCTACATTGAAAGACATGCCAACCAACCAAAATGGAGAAGGAACACACTAGAAGAACCAATTACTCAGAAAGAATTGAATGAAAGAGCTAGAAGGCATCTATTAAAAATGGCTGACTTGGAATCTCCTCCATAGGTATCCACTCTGCCAAAACCTCTAGCAGGAGCAACTGCCTCATCATCTGCAGCACATCAAGTGGCAGTACAAACCACAGGCCAGGCTCAGAGCAAAGGCAAAGAGAAGGATATGGAAGAGCCACAGGCACAACAGGGTCAAGTGGAGCCACCCCAACAGGAACAACAGCAAAAGGACCAACAGGTGCAGGGGGAGCAATCAGCAGAGGCCCCAATGGCCACCCAGCAGCAGACAACACTGATGGCACCTCCAAGGTAGGATTCAAGGGTTGACTCCTTCGTCCTCCAAACCCCTCAAAGGGAGGACGTAAACAAAAAAAGAGAAAGGGAAACTCCCCTTACTATATCACCAGAGAAGAGGCAAAGACTGAATCCCTTCTCTGATGAAGAAATTCCTAGCATGGAGGCCTCAGCCAGCTCCTTCCAACAGGAGCAAGATAGGGCAGTAGTAGGAGAAGTGAGCTCCTCAGGACAAACGAGGCAAGGTGAGAGAAGCATTAAGCAGCAGTTTAAAGATATCAAGAGCAGAAATGAACAACTAAAGCTGCAACTTTACAATCACCTATTAAAAATGGCCCCTACAAACCAGTAAAGGCTCATGTCTGCTTATGATACACAGGAAGGAAAGATGATCATGAGCCACTTTACACCAACAGTGCAGCAACCACAATCAGCTGTTGATTACATTAGGACTAACTTGGAGGTCCTATCAAAAGACATCCACCCAATGGATCAAATAGAGCTCCATAAACAGACGGGTGAGATGGTCTATGCCACATTGGCTAACAAGACCCTGGTCAACTACAGGCTGCAGAATAGCCTGAATAACACTGCTGCCCAGCTTGAGTTGGAAAGAGCTTCCTCTCAAGCCAAGGACAATAGGATCAAAGCTCTAGAAGAAATTATAATAGAGCTTGGGCATGATCCTAAAGATGTGAAGGCTGTCCAAGAAATCCTGAAGCTAAGGGATGCTGATATGGCAGCATTGAAAAAGATGCTAAAAATCCCACCAACTCTTCACCCACAAACAGAAGAGGTTGCCCAGCAAAGGCAGGAAAAGGATGCAGCTGCTCTATTAATGACATTATACAAAGAGCTCCTCCAAACTCAGGAAAATCTGCAGGAATCAGAGGCCACATTAGAGGCAGCATTACAGCAGAAGGAGGCAGGGAAAACCTCACAGCCACCTCCAGAAACAATAAATCTTGAGGAAATCCCTCAAGGCATTGCTCCTCCTAGCCAATAGGTACAGTAGGCAGCCCCAACCACCTCAGCACCAAAAATAGAGCAGGCTGAAAGCCTTGATATGCAAAAGCTGAGGAATGAAATTCAAGTTTTGGAGTCTTAGATGTCTGAGCTGAATCAAGCCAAGGACACTCTGGCAAAAGTAAATGAAAAATATGACAAGTCCAAACAGAATGTGGCTGAGAGAGAGAGGGAGGTAAAGGCCCTCAAGAAAAGGATAGTTGATCTAGAAAAAGAGCTCACATTAGATAAAGTCACATCTGAGCTTAAAAGGGTCATATGGGGCCATATTGGCCAATGTATTACAGATCAGTGGGAGTATATTGAGGCCATCCATGAGCAAATAACACTCATTGGAAGAGCACATAAAGAGACACAACGAGCAAGGGCATCTCTAGGAAGTATGCTTGAGATTGCCAATAAAATGATTAATGTGCTGATTTATAGAACAAGTTTCCAGCTCATAAAAATGGGAATTGGAAACAGGACATAAACCATCTCACTAATCAAAAGGGTCCTGACATTGAGAAGCCTAGTCCAGACCCTGGAGCGAAGAGTCCAGGACATGCAAGCAGATGTCAACAAGTTTCAAAACAGGTTTCTGGCATTGCAAAACAGATGTCTGCCCAGTCTGCTGGAGCCATCAGGAAAATTGCTCTCACCTGAGAAATATGCCAAGAGAGTAAACACTTTTGCACAAAATCAGATCTCAGAGGCAGCCAGTTCATCAGCACAGAAAGGGCCAATAACAGGGCAGATCCTCTTCAACAGGGTAGAAAATTTATTTTTTATTATGAATGAGATCACACATTTGTTTGATGAGCCTCCTCATTTTTACAAATATACAGAGGCTGATGAGACCATGGGGTCAATTTTGAAGCATCATTTGCCTACACGAGATGTGTGGGAAGAGTTGATACGATTACTGTTAAATCAAAGTCAGTCATTGTGATTTTGCTTTTTGAAAATATTTTAATTTTCATACACAGGAAGATAAATACACATCAACAGGTATGCAGAAAGAGGCTGAGCCAACTCAGCACATGTATTCGGCCACCACAGCAGCATCAGCAGTCACAGGTGACAGGGCCGAGAAGCTACAGGAATATACAGCTGCACAGACACGTCATTCAGCAGTTATCTCAAAGCGCTCAACTGACTCCGTGAGCTCCAAAGGTCAAAATTGTTCTGACAGGAGTTAAGAGCCTTTAAAGTTTATTAAAGATTGTAATAACTTTTCATCTGCAATCTCTGTACGAGTTAGTGAAGATATTTTCGCTCTCAGATGACTCAATGCCTGAGATATTTTGTAATAGACTTCTATATATTCCCCCTCGCATTTGTTAGCAGGGGTTGGACATTGGATGTAAGAAATCTTTTGATATCTATTCTGTTCCTCTTCTACTGTAAATCTTCAGAGAATTAATACAAAGGATGATGGAATTTCCAAAGCTTTGTGTCTCTTGATGTCTTGCTGGTGTATGGCTGAATGTTGCAGGATTCTTGCGTATCTCATGGCTCAATAAGTTTTCTTGTTACTCTTTGTTATATGTTCATTATCTTTCATATATCATTCACGTTTTCCATGTTATTAAATATCTAATAGCAAGGAAAAAGAATAGTCTCAGGATTTAATCACAAATTACCCTAAACTCAATCTAAGCTATTATAAATGTTTTCTTCAGGTATGGTAATGAAAGTGTAATTCTTAATTGCTACCTTTCACACTATATCAGCACAGTGATCTATTGTTACAGGAATTCAAGTATTGCTCCTGAGGAATAGGTCCCTTTCTCACATCCCAGCTCAGTGAAGAATTCTTAACTGCTCTTCACTGGTTGATTCACACTTCAC
>APFE030394552.1:0-26418 GCA_000404065.3 Pinus taeda
TATTATTCACAATTATTTGTATACAAAAATAAATTTGCAACTTAATTAATAAAAATAACACATAATAATATATGAATTCAAGCTTATGTGATTCATGTTATGAATGTTGAGAAAATCATATAAATAAATTATAAGTCGACTCTTTAGAACCATCTAGTGTGGTTCATTTTTGGAAAAAGATGAAGAACCACATCATGGTATTAGATTACATAGATGAAGAAAGATGTTTTCTAGTCATTAGAATATAATGGCTAGTTTTGACTAAAAAATTATCATTAATTAAAAAACACATTTTTAATTAAAATAAAGTAGTAGATGGAAATTAGTTGTAAATAAAAAATTAAATTAATTTTGTTATTATTATTACCTTAATCAAAACCAAGGTCAAAATAATAAGGTCAAACTTAATTATTCACAAACAATAAAGTCAAACTTAATTATTCTAAATTTTAAATTGATAATTTACATAATAATGAAGTTCACTATTGATTTTAAAAATGTTTAAATAAATAGATCATTGAGACAACAATATAATTGACTTTGGTGTTAGTTTTACCTAATTGATTTTAAAAATATTTAAGTAATTAATTTGTCTATTTAACAAAGAATTTTTTATTTTCTTAATTAAAAAAATAACAAAAAAATTAATAGCAACTCAAGATTGTGTTGAATTAAAAAAATATTGCAAATTCATAATAACATTTTTTTTGAAAAATAATAGAGATCCACAACCAACAAAAAAATTCCAAAAAACAAGATGTTAAAAGATGGCTAAAGTGTACATAATATGTATTGCAATGAGGTTTTAGCATCTGGCTGAAAAAGACATATTGATGATGATAATCATCATGGTTCAACTCCATTGAGACCAAATCCATTGAGACCAAACTTTGGTCTATTCGATCTAAAGAAATGAATTATTTAATTTGATTTAAAATTTTATTCTTATGCTCAAAAAGCTTGGAGAGAAGCCTCCCAAACTCACTGTAATTTTAACATCGTAAAAAGCTAAAAATATCGATATTAAACACTATACACTAATTTATTTTTCATCCAATCTATCAAATATCATTTTGTTCTTATTAAGGAAACCAAATAAAAAAACAATAACCAACGATAATTTAGTGTATTGTGTTTAATATTTATTGGCTATAAAATACTTTATACACGTGTACCCCTGGGATTAGAGAAACAGGCCAACAACTTCCTAAATGGGCGCCGAATTGAGATCGAAAACCTCCTGTTCCTCCCTCTGCTGAGCGGCCTTTGGTGGTCCCGATCACCGACTGTGGGCATCTGGAAGCGACAGAGTGGGCAGGAGCTATGTGATGCCAGCCACGTCAGAATACAATGGGAGTGATAGATGTGCTGACATGGCATCTGACGTGCCACCTCTCCCAAGTTAAACTCCTCGTTACAGATAGTGCATTCTGAAGCGAGATTCTCTCGCGAAACGATAACCGCAGGCATGGATTCAACGGCCCTTTTAGAAGCGGGAACCGCAAACGCAAAATCTCGGTTCTGCTGGATCGGGAAGTTAGTCCTCGGTCCTATGGAAGGTCCTAAGCTCCCGCCCGCGAAGCGATTCGTAGCAAGTAAAGGCTGCGACTCCTGAAGCCCTATGGCCCTAGGGTTCTCGCCTTCTGCACTGCTAGCCTCCGGCAGTTCTGGTTCTCCTCCTGTAAAATCATGGGATTCGAACCCAAACAATTGTGTATGAGGAGTATTGAGTTCTACGAATCTACTATCGCAGACAGAGCATCGAATCTCATCCCCTCCGTCAATTAATACAAATTGGCGACACTGATGGCACCAGTACTCACAGTCAAAATCATGGTCGTAATAAGGAGAAGCCATTGTGGCAGCTGTAGCAGCCATTTCGCCACGAGTTTCAAATAATTTCTGTAGTGCACAAAAAGGAAGGACGCGGTTATATATCATCGGCCCACAACGGTCACATGCTTTCCCTGATCCCTAAAATCTCCCTTTTAGGAAAAGCAACAAAATATTATTAATTTTTTTTCCCTTATTCGCCTTTTTTGGCGTTTCCTCTTTAGAAATAAAGAAAAAAAAATTATAATTATAATTATAATTAGCGTAATGCCGGCTTTTTCCTTGCATTACAAGAATTATTTTTGAACATTCTAATTTAAGCAAGTGCATACTTTTTTTTTTCCTTGCATTACAAGAATTATTTTTGAACACTCTAATTTAAGCAAGTGCATACTTTTTTTTTTTCCTGATGCGCCTTTTTTGGTGCTTCCTCTTTAGGAATAAAGAAAAAGAATATATAATTATAATTAGCGTAATGCCGGCTTTTTCCTTGCATTACCAGAATTATTTTTGAACATTTTAATTTAAGCAAGTGCATATCTTTATCTACAAGAATTTACATTTATATATGTAGTTTATAAAATGAATCTTATATATTTCTAACTATTTATTAATTATTATGAATTTAATTAGAGGGTTATTTTAGTTATTTTAATGTCATTAATTATAAATTTTAGCAGTGCACTATTTTATTATTTATAAAATTGATTTTATAAAATATAAAATAATTTATATATTTTAATCATTAATATTTTTTTAGAGGCCGTTTAAGATTATTGTAAGCTTTTGCAGTTATAAGATTTTTTTTAGACATTTTAATTTAAGCAATGTATATGTTATTAATTTAAATGTATAAGAAAAATTAAAATTAATTTAATCATATATAAGAAGTGAAATTTAAGAGAGTCAAATTTATGATTTTTTTCAATTTAATAATTATTTAATTTGTTCGTGTATATTTTAATTTTTGGGAACTTTGAACTTATTAGAAATGCACATTTTTAATCATTGACTTAGATTGATTCTAACATTATATTTATAAGTTTTGAGAGGAATCAAATCTCTTGAGGTGCAAATCTCTTTCAAGGTGCAAATCTTGAGAAACAATTTGCATTTTGAGAGATTTGATTCCTCTCAATATTCTATAGTTTTTGGGTTAAGATGGATCTAAGGCATTTTTAGTTGCAGGAAGTCACAAAATTTGTAATTAACAACATTATGTCATGTATAAGTTTAAGATTAATTGGATCATTTGAAATTTACTCACTTTACTGAGTTGATTGAAAATATAGAGTATTATCGAGAATGATCATTATTAATTTAGTTTTTTAAGTTTTTCAAATAGTGAGACAATTTGTAGATGATTAATATTATGTATATGTATATACCTAAAATTAATTTGATGATGTGAAATTTACTTAGCCTTTCTCAATTTCTTGATAGCATAGAGAGTATTACTTAGAGATATTTTTCAAAAAGTTTTGATCGTCTTGATTCCAACAATGCTTAATTGTCTCAATCCAATGTCGTATGAACAAGTTATCGCATTATGAAGCTTTTGACCAACAGCGAAAAAGTCAACATTAGGGTTGATTGGGCTACTAAATGGGCAGTCTGTATTGTTGACGTCAACAACTAACTGTGCAGGTATGTTTAACGGTGGACCAATCTAGTTTTGACACGTGGTATCATCATGCAGGTGCAAGTGGCTCATTTTGATTGGTGGTTTGGTTTGAGGTGGGCCTTTATGATTGGTTAAATTTTTTATATAAGCATTGAATGGCCTCAATGGGGTTCGACCCCTAAACCTCCCACAAAAGAACTCTGAACTCCACCATTGCACGACAACTTTGGGTCTTAACCATATAGGCCACTGGTTATATTTATTATGATATGTTTTCTACATTTTCGGGGAGGCGCAAGGCACTTGGCCCCAGCCCCTGGTTTTTGTTACCACCATATGACCCCTGGAAAACTCCACAGAGCACTATGGTGGAGAGGGCGGGGACTAAGCCCCAACCCTTACTTATAAGTTGACCACATGATTGCAGTGGAAGGGAGTGGGGTGGGGCACTTGGCACTAGCCCCTAGACTTATCGACACTCACAAGATTGGAGTGTGAGCTTAGGCTCAGGAGCCAGGAAGATAAACCTTGGTCCCCAGTTCTCAGTGATAAACGTGACCACTGACAGACAATTGGGTGCCAAAGTCAGCGGGGACATGCAGTTAGCCCCGACCTTCGGTCACATGGGAACCACGTGACCCTAATTTGGTGCTTAACAGGTTATGGCACAATTTAATGAAATGAAAAATGTGCCTTTTGCAGTAGGAATCACACTGGTATCGGGTTAAATTGTCACTCAACAGACTGTGTAAAGAGCGAAATCGTCATGCAGTTAGCAAGTTCTGTCAATTTGCAGGAAAGATAACAATGTTTGGCTTGGAAAAGCATATATTTCTCATTTTTTTAATGTTTTTGAGCTCAACAAGAGCTTAGATGGAGGTTTTTGAGCTTCCTAGACTTAATGGAAACCACAATTTTCTAATTTTTGCATTGTATGATGGAAAATTTGAAGAATCAAATCCTTTAGTGCTAGATACAGAGAGATTCTTTCAGTGAGTTGAAGGCATTTTTTAGCATGGAGAGAGCCTAGTCAGAGGTTTTTGAGCCTTCTAGTTTCATTTGCAACAGTTGTTAGTTCAACAAAGCAGCTAGTTTTAGCCTTTTCTCAATGTCCTCATGAGAGAAGCTCCTTTCAACACTTCATTGTGGACTTGTTGTATGTTTTTGTGCTTGGATTTCAGTGGAGTACAAGGACCTATTGTGAGAGTGTCCTTTTTATGTTGGCCATCATGACTTACTATAGGGAGCCATATTTTTGAGTGAGAATTCTTTGTAGGAGAATGCTTGTTTGTGGGAGAAACAAGCCTACTCTTGTGTCAACAATTCGTGATGTACTCATTTGCTATTGAAATCAATATAGCAGGCCTAGTCATTGGAGCAGGTTCTAGAGATGTAGCCCAAGAGGGGTGAACTCCATTATCAAATTCTAGTTTCTTCTCCTCATGTTTACCATCTTAAGATGCATATGAATTTTTTTCTCTTCTAAGTTCATGTTAAAACTTAACTTTCCATCTTTAAAGGGGTTGTGAAACTTATTTTACCTTTAAATACCCATTTGTTAACTTGCAAAGAGTTAGAGAACAATAAGTTTATAGGAGGAGCTTTCCTCCATTTTCAGATCAGGTGGTATCAAAACGAGTTTTGACTAAGTTGCAAGTATGGGCAAGAAATTGAAGAATGAAAGACGCCAAGAGTTGGAGGAGATTAATCTATCTATTCAAATGGAGAATATCAAGATAAGGAGATTTCTTGTAATTGCAGAGGAGGACAAAAGGAAAATGTGCTTACAATCGCAACATATAGTGGAGAAACAGACTGGTGAGTGTTTCGTCCTGGAAGAAGAAAATAATTCCTCCAAGATGAAGCCAATTTGTGAGCACGGTTTGTACATAGGATATGGACCCTATGTTGAGAATGATGCTTGCAATTTTTTTCAGCATCTAAAATATTCTTCCTATGTGCCAGTTGTTAAAAGTGGTTGGCTAGAGTCATCATCCTCTTTGTCATCTGCATCTGAAACAAAAAATATGGGTGATAGGCCAAAGGAGGTAATTAGTGTTTTTAGTTCTACTCCTTCAGCTAATGTTGATAACACATATTTTGCAGCTTTTGAAAAGCGTTCCAAGGGGATTGGTATGAAGCTTTTAACTTAGATGGGTTATGATGGAAGAGGCCTCAGTGTTGATGGCCAAGGTATCACTAATCCTATCAAAGTGAAGGAACGACCACGGTATGGAGGATTGGGTTACGACCATGGAGAAATTGGAGGGTGCTCTAAAATTGCTGAGGTAAACAAATCATCAAGTGATGATATGTCACACCATGATGGCAGTGCTAATGGAAAATTGTCTTCAAAGGGAGATCACTATTCCAAGGGATATGGAAAGCTCGATTCTTCTCGTCAAAGTCACAACCCAAAAGATAGGTATAAGTGTTATGGGGCTTTAAAAAATATTGGTGATTTTGGTCATTTATGGGAAATGATTACTTGTACATTTTGTAATGCAGCTGACCATTGTGTGGCTAATTGTGAGCAACGAAAGGTGATGGTAAAAAGAATGGACCAAATCCTTGGGCCAAGGCATGAGGAATATCTCCTAAGTATGAATACTTTCTTTTTGATGGGCAAGTGTAAGCATTTTTGTACCCATTGTAGCATGAATGGGTACCAGATTGAAAAGTGTTGGAAACTCCATCTAGATCGTCATCTCAAGAATGAAAAGGAGGTCATGTGGTCCACTACAAGCAAAGGAAAAGGTGGCAAAGTGGAAGCTGATGTAGTTCCTGAAGCAACTTTTGAAGCAGAGGTGGTGCAGAAAGAGAACCCATAAGCCTGGCTAGGCAAATATTGCGTAGAGTATTTTGTACAACTTGCTTTCTTTGTAATATTGTAATTACTTGTAGCTGTTTCCCTAGAGTCATTTCCTTATAGCCATTAGAATTATTTGTCTTGCTATTTAACCCACTGCCATGATCTGATTCTTCATCTTGTTGATGAACCACACTAGTTGGTTCAAAATGCATCCACCAAACATTCCTAATCTCATTTCTACTGAAAGTGTTTCAATTATTCAAAATCGTAATTACTTGTTGTATCTGTTTGGGTACTTTGTAAAGTGAAGTCATGTACACTCATTTATCTACAACAAGTGTGTTTTCTTTGGCATGTTATGCTATTTTGGCTTGATAATGATTCCATTTGTATGGGACTTTTGGGATGAGCATTTGCATTTCTTCCAATACGTCTACAATTGTGTCAAACACTCACCTATATAAGTGTTTTGATGTGAAGCTTGTTTGTGAATTTGATCCTAGGTAAAGATTGTGCAAAAGATGACCATGTTAATGTGGACAAAGCTAAGAACGTCTTTAAACAAATGTAGCAAGTGCATCTAAGAGTACCAGTGCAGCGTGAGGACAATGAAGAAAATTACAAAGCAATCCATGGCAAGCATAGTTGCCTATGATTTCTAGGTGGAAAGTCAAGTTTGGTTTCAATAAGGAGAGACTTCAAGGTGAAGTTTGTTTGAGCCAAAGAAATATGGTTTTGGTGAAAATTCTTAGACTGCATCCATCGAAGTTTTAGTTCATGCATGTTTAGAAGAATTGTAGTTAGCCACAATTCTTGTCAAGAAGATAAGGACTTCATGCAGAGGTAAGGTGAAGTACCATGATTGGAGCTCAAACGCACCAATTCAAACATAACAAGGAGGATTGTGATCAGGAAAGTAAATAATATTTTTCCTCACTTATTTATTGATTGAGGATATAATTTTGGAGGTCCAAATGTTCCTAATGAGGAGGTATGATCTAGAGATAAAATAGAGGCTCAAAAATTAAAGTGCACAAAATCTCCCCAAATTGTGGTCAAGTCATAATGTTCATCATCCTGATTCCAATGATGGTTGAATAACCTCAATCTAACATTTTGAATTTTTTGACTAGTAGCTAAAAAGTCAACAATAGGGTTGAATAGGCTACTGAATAGGTAGTCTGTATAGCTGACATCATCAGCTAACTATGCAGGTACAGTTGGTTGTGGACTAATATGGTTTTGACTCGTGGCATCATCATATAGGTGCAAGTGGCTTGTTTGGATTGGTGGTTTGGTTTGAGGTGGAACAATAAGAGGCTACCATATGGCCCAATCAGTGGGCACCACATGGCCCTCTATGATTGGCTAAATTTTTAATATAAGGGCCGAATGGCCTCAGTGGAGTTAGACCCCTAAACCTCCCACAACACAACTCCACACTCCACCATTGCACCACAAATTTGGTTCTTAACCATATAGGTTTCTAGTTACGTTTATTATGATATGTTTTCAGCATTTTGGGGGAGGGGAAAGCCACTTTTCCCCAACCCCCAATTTTTGTTACCACCATATGACCCATCAAAAACTTGGCAGAGCACTATGGGAGAGAGGGCGGTGACTAAGCCCCATCCCTTGGTTATATGCTAACCACATGACCGCAGTGAAATGGAGTGGTGTGGGGCACTTGGCCATAGCCCCTAGAATTATCGACTGTTACAGGACTAGAGTGAGAGCTTAGGTGGAGGAGTCAAGTGGATAAGACCTGGCCCCCGATTCTTGGTAACAAATGTGACCATCGACAAACAATTGGGAGCCAAAGCTGATGGCAGTGGGTAGTTGGCCCTGATCCTTGGCCATATCGATACATATGACCACATGCCAATAAAATATAAGGCTTAGCCATCGAGGGTAGGAGATCAACCCCAACTCCCGGCCACATGGGTGCCATGTGACCATAATTTTGTGCTTAAGTGGTTATTGCACAATTTAATGAAGTGAAAAAATGTACCTTTTGCGGCAGGAGTCACCCTGGTCTCAGGTGAAATTGTCACTCGATGGATTGTGTAAAGGGAAAAATCATCGCGTAGTTAGCAGGTTTTACCAATTCACAGGAAAAATAATATAGCTTTTCTTAGAGAAGCATATCTTGCTCATTTTTTAACCTTTATGAGCTCAAGAAGAGCCTATATGGGGGTTTTTTAGTGTCTTGGAATCAATGGTAGCCAAAATTTTCTTATTTGAGCACTATATGATGTAATTTTTTTAGAATCAAGTCCTTAGTTCTAGAGACAAGGAGAGTTTTGAAGAAAGTTGAAGTCATTTTGGAGCATGAAGAGAGCTTAGTCAGAGGTTTTCTAGCCTTCTAGTTTCATCTGTAGTAGTTGCTACTTCAGCAAAGCAACTATTTTTAGCCTTTTCTCAATGTGCTCATGAGAGAAGATATTTTCAACATGTCATTGTGGACTTATTCTATGTTTTTGCACTTGGATTTCCGATGGAGTATAAGGACCTGTGCTGAGAGTGTCCTTTTTCTATTGACCATCATTACTTACTATAGGGAGTCATATTTTTGAGTGAGAATTTTTTGTGGGAGAAACAACAGTATAAGGATCTTTTGTGAGAGTGTCCATTTTTTGTTGGCCATCATGACTTATAGTAGGGAGTCATATTTTTGAGTGAGAATTCTTTGTAGGAGAATTTTTCTTTGTGGGAGAGACAAGCTATCCTTGTGTAAACAATTTGTGATGTACTCATTTGCTGTTGAAATCAATATATCAGGTATAGTCATTGGAGCAGGGCCCGAAGACGTAGCCCAAAAGGGGTGAACTCCATTATCAAATTCTGGTTTCTTCTCTTCATGTTTATCATCTTAAGCTGCATATGAATTTGTTTCTCTTTTAAGTTCATGTGAAAACTTAAATCACCATCTTTGAAGAGGCCGTGAAACTTATTTTACCTTAAAACACCCATTTGTTAACTTACAAAGAGTTAGAGAATGATCGGTTTCTAGGAGGAGATTTCCTCACTTTTTAGATCGTCCATCTTGAGGACGAGCCACACTTGTTGGCTCAAACCATCGATCTTAAATATTTTGATGTGAGTAATCTCAAAATGCCAGAGAAAAATTACTCTTTTGACAAAATCCTCCACTCTATAATTATTATTTATATTTTCCATTATTAATATTATTTACATAGTATGTACACATATAATACTTCAACTAAACCAAACCATAACATATGAGAACCTCAATTTCCTCAATATGTGAGATTTGTTCATATTTTTTTTCTTATTTACCTTCCAAATGACTAATAAGCAGACATAAAACAGACGTGTTAACATATGTTTCAAATTTGAATATAGTTGCAGAGTGAGATTTAAGTATACCTTCAAAAGAATGTTCATTGAAGTTTCATTGTTCCTTCATGTGCATTGTTGTAATGGCTGTCACGATAGATAATTTATACACTATGATGTTATTACATATTTGACTATTGTAGGATGCTCTCAAGGATACATTGTATTGTGGGCATTATCCACCAACTAGTTTCATTTTGATACACAAACATATTCCATTAAATTATCATTTTATGTAAATTAATCAATACAAGTATTAAAATTACAAAAAGATGATAAATAGATAATATGTAGATATGATAGTCATCTTCAATTTTATAATGGATAAATATGTTAATCATCATTTACACTTTATGAAATAGTAAAAGTAACTGAATTCTTAACTATCATTCAAATTTTGAATTATGTACACCATTTCAAATCAATAATAAAAATTACAAATTTCTACAGTGCCACTTGAGTCATATATGTCTAGAGTTTATTGTAAAATTATTAATTACTACTTAACATAATAAATTTATACATTGCAATTTATATTGTTGGATTTTCTTAGGATACTACTACCCTAAAGGGTTTTACTTCACATAAGAATATAACTTTGAATTATAAACTTCCCCTATATTTTATTTAAAGTTAAACCAAAATGGTAATATAAAATTCATTCAACATTCAATATTAGTGAAGAGTGCCAACATTGCAACAAGAATGTTTTTTTTTTTGTTTCTTCCAACCTTAATCATTAATTTGAGCTTTTAAAAAACTTAGGAGATGGTGTGCACTCTATGTGTAAGCCACATTTTCTTGCACCTATTGTGCAACTAGTTATGTTAATGGTCCTATGTAATGAAAGGTAAACGTCACCCTAGATGTTACTCTAATGGCTGAGATGAATGGAAATAAATTTATGGCTATTATTAGAAAATTGTTAATTGCAAGAGAATAAATAAAAATAGGGTCTAATGAAGGATGTGACATTCTTTTGGGATGAAGAATGTTAGCGCAATTTAGTCATATTAAAAGAAAAGATGGTAACTACACTAATCTTGGTATTTCCCAATTGGAAAAAAGAGTTTCATGTACATGTGGATGCCTCTTGCATTACACTCGGTGTAGTGCTAACACATGTCAATGAAGGAGAAATGGACCATCCTATAACCTTTGCAAGTAGGAAGTTATCGAAGGCTGAGAAAAATTATTCAATGACTAAGCACGAAGGGCTGGCCATGGTATATGTGCTGCAAAAATTCAGGCATTATCTGTTAGAAGGGAATTTCAAGATGTATACAAATCATTTTACCTTAAAATACCTAGTCAACAAGCCTGTGTTGGGGGGAAAAAGTTGTAGATGATTGTTATTATTTTAGGAGTATGACTTTGAAGTCATTGTGAAGTCGGGGAGGTTAAATGTTGGACCTGACCATCTATCACGAATTGAAATAGGTGAAGAACCCAGTAATTTGGAGGAAGGGTTGCTAGATGCACAACTCTTTGCGGTGCGTGTAGCATATGACCATTTTGTAGACATTAGTCACTTATTAACTATAGGGATGACACCGGAAGGATATACAAGTCAGTAGAAGAAGGAATTAGTAGTGTGCACAACCAACTTTTTAGTCATTGCAGGGCATTTGTATAAAATGGGTGCAGATGAAATATTACAGAGGTATGTGCCGAACATTGAGCGTGATAGCATTCTTGCCGAAGCTCATGGGGGAGCTGCAGGAGGGCATTATGAAGGAAAATCAATTGCACAGAAGATTTTGCATGCAAGTCTATGGTGGCCAACATTGCACAAGGATTCCAAGGCATACTGTAAGGCGTACAATGCATGTCAAAGAACTAGAATACCTTCATGAAGGGATGAGCTACCACTACATCATTAGATATCTTTGCAGGCATTCGAGAAGTGGGCATTTGAATTGATTCTGTCAATTCAGCCCCTTGGAAAGAAAACAGGTGCATTCTACATTATCACTATGACAAAATATCTAACCGGATGAGTGGAATGATAGCCCATAAAATATTCTACAGGGGCTATGGCAAAAAAAATTCTTGATTGAATATGTCTTATCAAGGTTTGGATGCTTGAAGGTATTGATGAGTGACATGGGTATGCACTTTCTGAATGAAACGATCTACGCGTTGAGTGATGAAATCCAGGTCTACCATCAGAAGACTACACCATGTCACTCGTAGAAAAATGAAACTATTGAAGCTTTTAACAAAATTTTGGAGAACGTGCTGACAAAGATCTGTAACACGCAATAGAATGATTAGGATTGACGCATACCTGTAGTGCTATGGGCTTATAAGAATACTTGTAAGAAGCTGATAGGACAAACGTCGTTCAGGTTAGTCTATGGGGTCAAAGCCATAATTCCAATGGAATACATTGTGCCTAGTCTACTTCATTGCAACTTTAACAAATATGGAGGACCGTGAGGCCTTGGAAGAATGGCTTGTGCAACTCATGGAGCTTGAAGAAGACTGAATTTTGGCAGGATTCCATCAACAAGTATAGAGGGAACATAAAAAGCATGGCATGATGGCCATATCAAGCTACGCACATTCAAGGTAGACAATATTGCATTGTTATATGATAGTAAGCTCATTAAATTTCTGGGTAAATTCTAGATGCAATGGTTAGGGCCATATATTTTCAAGGAAATTATAGATGGTGGTGTAGTTCAGCTCGTGAGGCTAAATGGGGAACCCTTCCCGGGAAAGGTAAATGGGAGGAGGTTAAAGTTGTATATGGGGGATCCTGCGCAATGAATATATGACAACAAGGTAGTCTTAGTGCTCCAAGTATTTGCAAGGGAGTGCGGGATTATAAACTACACTGCCTGGTGTGGAGAACAAGGAAGCGATCCAACTACACGAAAAATGACAAGGATGAAACAAATAAATTTGTGCTCAGGAAGTTGCACCATGTAGGTAGGTACCCCGTAGGCTAGTAGGAAAATGATAGTTGGAGTTACTATTCATGATTTGACGGCCAAAAAGTGATTAAGAGGAGAAATTAACGAAAAATTCTTTGAATATCTACCACAAGAAATTTTAATTTATTATCAGAATTTTGGGGGAACAGTTGGATTTGAATTCAAGTCCCCTATAAATTATGCGTGCCAGTCCAACAGATAACACTTTTCATTCTGAGTACTAGAGCCTTTTGCTATCTGACGCATATGAGCCGAGTGTTATGGGAATAATTTTTGTCACTTCATATTTGTTCGTCAGCAGGCCAAGAGTTTTCTATGGAGAGAATGACTGCCACTAACCCCGCCGAAGCCCTGAGTTCAGAAGCAGTTGTGTCCAAGGTGCCAAGACCGTATGTGTTTAGTATGGAGGCTATGCCTATGGTGCCCACGACACCAAGGTCGCTTATGCCGAAAAAACCTAGGGCTAAAGAAAAGAAACCTACTACCAAGGAAAAACCAAAGAATCCGGTGCCAATGCATGCATCACCGAGGAAGCATACCGAGACACAGTCGAAGCAAAGAAAAGATAAACAAATAGAAAAAGTAGTGGACCTAGAAGAGGAAGAATTCCAGGGTATCGAGGATGTTGATGCCAAAGGGGTGGATCTTATGATGAGGCTTCCTGAGTATATCCCTCCATAGAAGGGAAAAACTAAAGTCATGAAGGATCCTAATATAGGGAAATTTTTAGTTTCGACACCTCTGTTGCTTGAGCAGGTTGTGTTTGAGGGTCCTACGATGGTGCACATTTTTTTTCTTAAAATGGAAGATTGGGACCTCGCGGACCATACAAAGTTTTCGTACTTGGTGACTTATATGAAGAAAATATACTATGATGACACAAGAGGCTTCAATTTTGGAGCCCATAAAGTGGGCCCACGGTGTTGAGCAGCCAGGGTTTCTCATTTTGTTATTAGTGCCACATTATCATCACCCCCCCATTAACATGATCTGTGAGTTCCAGCTCCTCACACTTGTACACGATGGTGCCTATGGCTAGGAGAGCCTATCCATATCACTGACATGTTGATCCAAGGGATCACTAAGTTACCTTACAAAGGGGAAAACCCTACAAAAGAGTTCAAAGGAAAAACAGGAGAGAAAGAGTTGGTAGATAAGATGAAGAAAGAGTTTGGTATGATAGAAATGTCGTGAGAGTACTCGATCACATCCATATCAGACCCGACACTACAGTTGGCTGCCCAAATTCTAGTAGGAAAAGTAATGAGAAAATGTCACATGAATGAAGTTCCGGTACTGGTCATATCGCTCACATCTCAGTGCGCGAAGGGGGTTGAGTACAACGAGGCCAAGTATCTGTGTCAGGAGTTTCTCGCGAACTACTGAGAGGCCTATGAGGAGAGCAGGCCATTTCATTATGTCTATTTTTTATTGCCGATTGTTTTAGTTGCTTGGAGGTTACCAAAGCATAGATAGTTTCCTTTGCACAAAGAAGAACTACCTGAGGCAACGTGGTTTGCCTCATTATGGGCCTAAAACAATCTAGAGCATGTTAAGGAGACAAAGAAATTTTGGGTTTTGATGGATATGGACATGCACATGGTGGTTAAGCAACAACCAAGGTTGTCTCCCACCTTATATGCGCAACTAGCGGCCTATGCAAAATTTAAAGTTGATTTTCATAGGGTCTCGATCGAAGCACACTAATACCCTGAGTAGAAATGGCACCTGTTGCCTTATATGGTGATGGATAAAGATATTTAAGAAGTTATGGGGCTTTAGACATAGGAATGGTGCATGCTTAGAGAGTTAGATGCAGTAACAAGCACAGGCACAGAAATCTCTACTGCACAGAAGTGGAAGGATGTCGCTCAGCAAGATGCATGCACATTGGTTGCGCAAAAGAAGAATGAGGCTACTACAAAAGTTGCAGAGAAGGCCCGTATAAAGGAGGAGCGCACTGCCAAAGTGCAGGCAGCATGATAACAAAATAATGCAAAGGAAAGTGAGAAGTCTGCTTCCCACCACACTGATGAGAAAGAGTTGTAAAAGCAAGGAGGAGGTTGAAGTGAGGAGCAAACCACTCCTTTCATCTTGAAGAAGCACCTGCAGGAGCAGAAAGGTGGCCAACAAAAGAAATAGAAGTCTGATAAGAGGACACATGTTGATCCCATGGTGCTGATAGAGGGCGATCTCGATAAGATCAACAACAAAATTTGGGACACAACAATGGAGGTGCTACAACAATTCAAGTGACAATACATGCAGATGCTCGGGAGCATCCAAAAGGATGTACGTGAGCTACAAATCTAGGCGAACAAAATTCAGGAGGATGTTGAGGAGGCGAGCGGCGCAAAAGAAATCCTAACATAGGGAAGGAGTGCAGTATCAGAGATTGACTAGCCTCAGGACATCAGAGTCTTTCCTTTACCTGAAGGGTCAATCCATGTGGAATCGAATGAGCATCACGCAGTACTTTACACAGTAAAAGAAATGGGGTTGAACCTTGCCATGCTACCACTTGAGTCTCTTACTGTGCTACATCAAGGGGTCACTGATGAGCTAAAGATCAGAGAACAATGCACACTCATTGCCATCAGTGATTCGAAGTCAACAACCAACAAATTTTCGTAGAAAAGACTCAGGCTCTAAATGAGTAGGAGGAGTTGTGGAAAAAACATCAGAACCTGGTCACAGTGATTGAGCAGACTTGCCAATCCGTAACTAAGTTTGGTATACCCAATGATATAGAGGCTTCAACTAAGGTAAGGAAATTGGTTGTTGCAGTGTGCACTTCAATGGAGAAGATCGAAAAGGCAACTTTCGACCTTCGGATGTAGATAACTGAGCTACAATTGAAGTTGCAACCGACCACACTACTGGAGGTTCAGGAACAAAGAGGTTTGGCAATTAAAGCATCCATGGCTCAGCTGGATGTCGTTGTTCAAGGGTGCGATAAGATTTTCACCTAGGCACTGGGCCTTTGGGATACACTATAGGAGGATCCTACATTGCAATAGTTGAGCACCGAACTAAGGGAAGTGTAGAAATAGTATGACGAGATCTGTACGACAACGTGGACGTTGGCACCAGTCCAATATTTCATGTGCTTATAGGAAGGAAAGGAAAAATAGTTGTATATGCACAAATTGCAAAAGAGGAAGTCTATGCTCAGCACACAGATTGAGCCTTGGACAAAGGAAGCCAACCAGTTTTCATAGACCATTCTTGAGAAGTTGAAGGCTATGCAACAGGCACAACGAACTATGCATCTAGCAGTAGAAGGTCCAATCACAGAGAAATTGGTCCAAGAGGCATAATAAGTAGTAGAACAGAGTATCGCAAAGCTACAAGTATTGACCAAGGCATTTAACGAACTCCACAAGAATGTAGAACAACTGGCTGAGTGACTCAAGGGCGAGTCATGATATTTGTGTTAGGGGCCTATTGGGATGAGGTCTATAGGGGCAGAATGGAATTAATTAGTCATTTTTTGTAACAATTTTTGTAAAAGATGTAAATTTTCCATGATATATGGAAGTGGAGTGTGTAGATGAATAAGAGTCAAAGGGGCTTAGTCCCTTCTTTTAAGTAAATTTTTGATATTCACCCATGGTCCGCAGACCGTGGCATTGTATGGAAAAGTCTATAAATAGTAAATCCCTAGCGATTCTTATGAGAGGTTAACAAGAACTTTAGATAGATAATTGGGTTCATTGAAGAGCTTGCGAAGGAGCTAAGGCAGGAAGGCTTTGCTTCCTCTACTTATGTAGAGAAGGGAAGGATCTGATTTGCTTCCTCTACTTAGGAGGCCTGGATATAGTCTATAGTTGAGTGCGTGGAGTCTTGGGTAGAGTTTGTAGACCCCTGCAGCTGTGTGCACAGGGTAGTTGAGTTTGTAATCAATCATTGAAGATCAATAAAGGCAGCTTTCCAAAGAATTACTAAGTATTTCTATTCTATCTATTTATGTTATATGTTGTTGATAACATGAAACTTGTGACCTTTCACCTTCCTTTTCTCCTATTTTCATTTATTTTCATAAAGAAAATGCCAAGTAATGGCTCTTTTACTTTTCAAAAATTTTATCATTTCCTTTGCCAATTTCCCTAGCCATAATAAACCACATGAACACCCACTAGGATTCTTTTTCGATCATTCAACTTTGAATACATGTCCCATGACCTTGTTCTTATTTTTTCCTTTATAACTTTATTACATAAACTTTTAACCTAGGGTTGTTATAGAGCACTATCCCTTAGGGAAACACCATCTTCAGTTTTCAATGACACGTATAACTAGTAAAACCATTGAAAACCAAAACATACTACCCACGGATATTTATAACTTAGCTTGATGGAGTATTTACAATGAACAACCCACTAAAAGGAAAACCCACATGAAAAACATGACAACATAATAACCATACCACTTATTGGATATTTATAACACAACTCATTGTAGTATTTACAATAACAACCATACATAAATATGTAAATACACCAAAACTCCTTGGCCTCAACGTGCAAAGAATGAAGGATACATAGCCTGCATCCAATTAACCATATCCCATGTAGCTTCATCAGCCCCAAAGTGCTTCCACTACACTTTAACTTTCTCGATTCCTTGGTTATGGAGCATGATTTGTTTCCATTGCAAAATGCTCTAATGTCCTGGCTAGAATTCTCCTTCTGGATCCACCTACAAAAAATACCAATAAATCACATAATCAACATCTTTTACATATATTTTAAGCAATGAAAGATGGAAACATCATGGAATATCACTGTCAAAGGTAGTGCAATTGTATATTCCACTAGTCTAATCCTCTCAAGGATTTCAAAAGGCCCACAATACCAAAATTTCAGCCTCACACATGAACTAATCCTCAAAGATCTGTTCTCAGGCATGATGCACAAGTACACATGTTCCCCAACCTAAAAATCCTTAAATGCCATGTGTTGATTTGCATAATATTTTTTCTATCCCATGCTATGTTTATATTATTATTGATCACTTGCATTTCCTGTTCCACCTCTCCCAAAATATCCAGTCCAATAAACACCCTATTCACTAGATCACTCTAGTTTATGGGAGTATTATAACTTTGCCTATCAAGTTCCTCAAACAGACTCATCCTTAGTGACTCCAAGTACGCATTCTTGTAAGAAAACTCTACTAGTGGAAGACACTCCTCCCACCTTCTCTTCTGATGCATAACATGCATTCTTAACATGTCCTCCAAAATCCTATTGAAGCTCTCTGTCTGTCCACCTGTTTATGGCTGATAAGTTTTCTTGAGGGCCACATTTATACCCAAACCTACAAATAACTCTTTCCAAAACCTGGAAGTGAAATTGGCATCTATGTCTGATAAAATCTTCTTCGAAACACCATGCAACCTCATTATCTCCTTGATGAAGACCTGTGCTACCTCACTAACAAAGTAAGTAGACTTAATTTCTATGAAGTGAGCTACCTTCATCAACATATCATGATGGAATCATGTTTTCTAGATGTCCTTGGAAAACCTGCAATGAAGTCCATGGAGACGACCTCCCATTTCTACACTAGATTTGAAATCGGTTGTAATAAACTAGCAGGATGCTTACACTCTACTTTTACCTATTGACAATCAAAACACCTGGTCATGAACTCAGTTACCTCTTTCTTTAGATTTTGCCAATAGTAGAACTTCTTCACCACTGTCAATGTCTTCTAATATCCAAATGAACTGAATATGGCTTAACATTAAATTCCCTCAAGATAAGCTTCTTGAGTTCACATTATCCATCACATAGATCCTACCCCTAAACCTTACCAAACCATATAATATGAGATGATAGTCCACATCGTGTCCACCTATATTGTGTTGTTGTAACCTACATGTAAGCTCCCTATACCTATCATCCTATTATCTTGCCTATAACATCTAATCCTATAAATCTATCCCATATGAACTCATAGCTGCTATGTGATTTACCTATTCTCTTCATCTAAGAGCATCTGCAACATGTTCTCCTTTCCCTTAATGTACCTTATCTCAAAGTCAAACTTACTGAGCATGGAAAACCAACCAAATTTCCTGGAATTCGGGTTATGTTGGTCAAATAAGTATCTCAATCCACTATTATCACTCATCAATATGAACCTCCTACTAAGAAGACAATGCCTTCACATATTCAAAGTGTGAATGATTGTTGTCAACTCAAGATCATGTGCCACATATTTTTGCTCGTGCTCATTCATTTTCCTCTACTCATAACATACCATCTATCCCTTCTACATCAGGAGTCCACCAAGTCCTCTCTTACAAGCATTTGTACATAACATTATCTCTTTATCTAGATCTACAATATTGAGAATTGGAGAATTTCTCAACAATTGCTTCAACAACTCAAAACTTGCTGCACATTCCTCTGTCTATTCAATTTTCTTTCCTTTCCTCTACAATTATGTAATATGATATAGAATCCATGAGAAGTTCTAGATGAATCTCCTTTAATAACTTGCTAACCCCATGAATGATCTAACCTAATCCACATTCCTAGGAGCTTCCCACTCCATAATAGCTATGATATTTTCTGGATCCACTATTATGCCTTCCTTTGAGGCAATATGCCTTCATTTGACTCCAAAAAAAATTCCTATAGAAGACATTTTATGTAATATTGAATATGGAATTAAACATATCCCTGATAACACCAAAGAACAACTTAGGCAAGTATTCTTTATCGTCCTTAGAAAATCTAAACCTCCTCCTAAAAGTAACATTAGTAAGGAAGAATACCTAGCCTTAAAATCATTAAAATCTAATACTAACATTGTTGTTTTAAAAGTAGACAAGGGAGGGGCTACAGTTATAATGAATAGGAAAGAATTTAATGACAAAATGATTAAACATTTAAACTATAGTGGTTGCTACAAAAAAATTAAAAATAATCCTTTAAGGAAAACTACTAAGGAAGTCTACAAATGGACCGTGAACACATGCATCATTAAGCATATGTGGATCTATGAAAATCCTTATTTCACCCTTTTGTTTCTTCTCTTGGACCACCATCGGGCTCACCCAATTGGATTCTTCAACAAGTTCTATGATGCCTTATTCCAACATTTTATCCAACTCTTCGTGAACCTTTTCCTTATATTTAGGGTTAAGGTGATAAGGCCTCTATTTGACAGGCTTCACGTTTGGCTTCAATGTGATCTTCATAACGCCCAACACCGATTAGGCCCTTTAAATCTGAAAACTTAGTGGGGAAAATATCCTGATATTCATGAAGTAATTCAACAACTTTATCTACTATAGCGTCGTCCTAATAATCTCCAATTTTCACAAACTTCGTTTCTTCTTCAGTACCAATGTTTACTTGCTTCATTTTCAAAGGTGTGGAGATTTCTGGGTTCTCTATTTGAGGTCCTTTGACTTCACGATGCCCTTTTGCCTCCCGAATATTGATATTTCTCGGGTCTTCCTCCTCTTCAATAGTCAAATTATAGCATTCCAATGCGTGGCACATCTGGGTGCTCCAGTCTGGTTGGGTCCATTCCATAGGTTCCTTCAGTGTTTTGAAGATGACCACTTTAATCTCTTGAAGTGCCTCATCGATGCTTGAAAATCTGTCTTCAAAGCTAAAAGTCAATAAAAAAGCTACCTTCAATACATCCCATTCCGCAGTGCATGGTGGAGCTCTGTTTCTAGATACCAGTTCATGGGGATTGTATCCAAGGTATGACAAAATATGTGAACCCATTCTGGCTATGGTTTTGTCCCCCATGCTTTATTCCATTTCGCCGGGTGATCACGTGGATCATGCTTCCCATTATACTTCTTAGTCATTTTGGTATTAGCGCATCCAAATTATAGTTTCATCATTCTTCTGTAATATCTCCATCCAACAAAACTATCCTTATGCATATCCCACCATCGTGCAGGCATAGCACGCAACACCAATTCCAATGCTTGAAAGAGGTGGTCCTCAGGAAATTTGCATTCAAAGTCATCTAAAAACATATCTATGTCACTTAAACCATCATAATAAGGTAACTTTCTTACCTTTGATGAAACACAACACAACGACTTTGTCATGTTATTGCATTGCAATGTATAAACTTCATGTAAGCGATTTTGCTAATGTTCTAATTCCTCGTCTGAATCATAGGTGCAGGAACTCTCTTGGTCCCATGCAATTCGTCCGTCTGCTGTTGGATTGATCCAGTCTTGATATCATGTTTTTATCTTGTATATTTTATCCAACTCTTCATCACTTTCTTCATAGTCGTGGACCAGTTTAGTATAACGTGCTCATTCTGTAGGATCTAGCGGCACTATAACCTGAAGTGATTTATTTCAAATGACATTTTCCTTTTCTTCAAATTAATGACCCCATACATATCAATATCCCAATTGATTCCCAGGAGCATGGGGTAAGGATTACTACTATCGACAATTTCTATAACTTCAATGTCTACTACTGCACTCGCACCTTCAATATCAACTATTACTCCATATAACCATCCCATGGGGATGATTTTCTATTGGTTTGCCATCTTGAGCTGAATCGAAGACGACTGGAGCATAGGGCTCCCCATACTTTCCCATGTCTATTTCAGTAGAATATTCACATCAGACCCTAGATCCAAGATGAACTGGTCCATTTCATAATCACCTATCTGCACTGTTAGTTGCATCTCTTGACTTGTTCATGCTTTATGCTTATCGATATTTCTAACTATGCGGTATTCATCAAGGGCCTTTCTTTATCGATGTATTTATTTATTAATTCATGCAATCCTTCTACAGCCTTCCTATTGCACAACAAATTCATGCATGCCTCCAAAGTTGTAGAGAGTACAGAAGGATCCACCTTTGCTAGCTCACTGATTTCTTGCATCTTGTCTTGGCTTCCTCAGGTGGAGGTCTCAACAAAGCTCTTCGTCACTTCCATAAATGTTTCCTTAGTGCGATTTAGATCAAATCAAACTTCCTTCTCTAGAGATTTGTGGACCCATCCATATTCTTTAGGTTTTTAACCTTTATCAGCACCAGTTGTCATTCCACTTCACAACACAATATTAATGCTTTGATCTTCCTCCCATGGCTTACCCCTCATCATTTGTAAATTTTGCATAGGTTGTTGAGGTTGCGGTTTCATTTCTTGCATCTTAGCTATTAAAAATAGGCATTCTTCTATGGTATGGTCAAGCTATCTACAATATTGATAGGACGGGTGTGTAGGATTCTGGCAATCTCATGCAAAGTTCCTTGGTTGTCCACAGTTGTAGTACATAATCTGACTGTGAACTCTACTAGGTCCTCCTCCTCAGCCCCATACTCGGCCTAGAAAACCTTCACGCACTCCTCTGGTTCCTTGATCTAGAGGTCGAGTCTCTGATTTCATATTTTAAGTAGGGGTTCTTTCCATCATCAGCTAATAACTTCGACAATGGCACTCATCGTGGCCCACATATTTGCAGAAATTACAGAACAACTGTTGAGGTGTTTGAACAAACTTCTGAAGCAAGTGGCATTTATCCATCACATGTTGCCTAGTAACTTGAAAAATGGCACACCATAGTGCGACCCTCATGCTTGGCCCTGCTATGGCTTCTGGTTTCAGGGGAGTTGAACCCCCCCTCATAAAATAATTCATGAACACGAAACAATGATCCTTATCGTGGTTGTGGCCCTTGCTCTTGAAACACCACAGTTCTATGCGCATGTCAGTCTTAGTTTCCTTGTCTTTCTTCAAACTTTGTAATTCTAGGTGTAGGCTTGCTAATTGTGAGTGGATTTGTTGCACCCCTAGATTCGTGTCCTAAATAGGTGATGTGTGCATCCACATCGTGATCTCTAAGGCTTCTGCCTATGTACCTATCTTCTTTTGTGATAGAGAAATTCTCAAATCGGGCTAAAGCAACGCTATAAACAATTCGTGATGTTGGTTGTCTAAGATCTACATGTTAGCTTATTTGATCTGGAACTTCAACCTTTGATCAAAGACCCAAGGTGTCTCCTCAAGCTTCATCATGATCTCTTTAAATTCAATCACTGGCTGTGAGTCAAATTTGGGTTTACTAAACTCTTTGTTCAAACTCATCTAAGTTTTTGCTAGTTATGCATGAGGATTATCAGTACAATACTTAATGTACGAGGTTAGTGTGTGATCCTGCAAGGTGGTAACCAGTTGATCCTTCTTCATATTATCATCGGTTATTTTCTGTGTTGTCGACAAAACGTTCGCAAAAAACCATAACTTCTTTGGATCTTCACTTCCGATGCCCTTGAAGATCGACATCTTCATTGTGTTCGCCATGTTGAATGATGGCGATGGAAGTGGAGGTGTGGGTGAAGGTGTATGTGAGGAGCTGGAGTGGATGGATGATTTGTCCTAAGAATACCTTGAGTTATTAGCTGAACAACACTTTGCGGCATAGTCTGCACTACTGCTTCACATGTAACCTGTGACCTTTCACATTCCTTTTCTCTTATTTTCATTTATTTTCATAAATAAAATCCCAAGTAATGGCTTTTTTTTCTTTTCAAAGCCTTTTTCGTTTCCTTTGTAAATTTCCTTAGCCATAATAAACCACATGAAAGCCCACTAGGATTTTTTTCAAGCATTCAACTTTGAATACATGTCCCATGACCTTGTTCTTATTTTTTCCTTTATAACTTTATTACATGAAATTTTAACCTAGGGTTTTTATAGATCCCTATCCCTTAGGGGAACACCACCTTCAGTTTTCAATGACACGTATAACCAACAAGACCACTGAAAACCAAAAAATTCTAACCATGGATCTTTATAACCTAGCTTGATGTAGTATTTACAACAAACAACCCACTGAAAATAAAACCCACATGACAAACATGACAACATAACAACCATACCACTTATTGGAGCTTTATAACACAACTAATTGTAGTATTTACAATAACAACCATACATAAATATGTAAATATACCAAAACTCCTTTGCCTCAACCTACAAATAATGAAGGATACATAGATCTCATCTAATCAACCATCTCCGATGTAGCTTCATTAGTCCCAAAGTGTTTCCACTACACTTTAACTTGCTTGATTGCATGGTTATATAGCATGAGTTATTTCCATTGAAAAATTCTTTGATATCCTGGTTGGAATTCTCCTTTTAGCTCCAACTACAAAACATACCAATAAATCACATAATCAACATATTTTAGATATCTTTAATGAAACATGGAAAACATCATGGAATTTCACTGTCGGAGGTAGTGCAAGTGTATAGGCCACTGGTCCAATCGTCTCAAGGATTTGAAAATGCTGACAATACCAAGGTGCTAGCCTCTCACTTGACCTAATCCTCAAGGAGCTCTTCTCGGGCATGATGTCCAAGTACACATGTTCCCCAAACTAAAAATCCTTAAAATCCATGTGTTGATATGCATACTATTTTTTTCTATCCTATGCTACCTTTATATTCTTCTTGATAACCCACATTTCCCGTTCCATCTCTACCAACATATCAGGTGCAATAAAAACCTTTTTCACTAGATCACTCTAGTTTACGAGAGTATTACAACTCTGCCTATAAAGTGCCTCAAACAGACTCATCTTCAGTGACTCCAAGTACCCATTCTTGTAAGGAAACTCTACTAGCAGAAGGTACTCCTCCCACCTTCTCGTGTAATGCATAACATGCATTCTTAACATGTTCTCCAAAATCCTATTGAAGCTCTTTGTCTGTCCATCTATCTATGGATGATAATTTGTACTGAAGGCCAACTCTATATCCAAACCTACAATAACGCCTTTCAAAACTTGGAAGTGAAATTGGTATCTATGTGTAACAAAATATTCCTTAGAACACCATGCAACCTCACTATCTCCCTAATGAAGACTTTTTCTACCTCACTAACAAAGTAAGTAGACTTAACCGCTATGAAGTGAGCTACCTTAGGTCAACATATCAACCACAACCATGGTGGAATCATGTTTTCTAGATGTCCTTGGAAAACCTATAATGAATTCCATGGATATGACCTCCCATTTCTACCCTGGACTTGAAATCGGTTATAGTAAACCACCCGGTTTCTTACACTCTACTTTTACCTATTGACAATCCAAACACGTGGTCATGAAATCAGTTACCTCTTTCTTTAAATTTGGCCCATAGTAGAACTTCTTCTCCACTATCAATGTTTTATGATATCCCAATGAATTGAATATGGCTTAACATGAAATTCCCTCGAGATAAGCTTCTTGAGTTAACATTATTCAACACATAAATCCTATCCCTAAACGTTGCTAAACCATATACTATGAGATGAGAGTCCACATTGTTTCCACTTGTATCATGTTACTGTAACCTATGCTTAAGCACCATATACCTGTCATCCTGTTGTCTTTCCTATAACATTTGATCCTGTAAATATGTCCCATATGAACTCATAGCTATGTGATTTACATGCCCTCTTTGTCTAAGAGCATCTACAAACATGTTCTCCTTTCTCGTAATGTACCGTATCTCAAAGTCAAACTCACTGAGCATGGAAAACCACCTAGATTTCCTGGTATTCAGGTTAGGCTGGTCAAATAAGAATCTCAATCCACTATGATCACTCATCAATATGAACCTCCTACCAAGAAGATAATGCCTCCACATATTCAAAGCGTGAATGATTGCTGCCAACTCAAGATCATGTGTCACATAGTTTTTTTTGTGCTCATTCATTTTCCTCTACTCATAAAATACCATCTATCCCTTCTACATCGAGACTCTAAAAAGTCCTATCTTGCAAGCATTTGTACATAGATCAATCTCTTTATCTGGATCTACAATATTGAGAATTGGAGAATTTCTCAACAATTGCTTCAACAAAGCAAAACTTGTTGCACATTCCCCTTTCTATTCAAATTTCTTTCCTTTCCTCTACAATTATGTAATAGGATACAAAATCCATGAAAAGTTCTAGATGAACCTCCTGTAATAACCTGCTAACCCATGAATGATCTAACCTCATCCACATTGTAGGTTTTAACCCTATACAGAAGTTACCTGCATACGAATTCTAAAACAAAGAAAATAAACAATGTGAGAGCATAACACATAAAACACATATGCATAGAGATTTCCCCTCGATCCAAAAACTGGGACTACCAGCTTGATTTTTCATTATGTTCCTTTCAATGTTACAATACATATTTATACATGCCGAAGAATCCATTACCATGGACCGAAAACCATTGCATCGAAAACCATGGACTGAAAACCATAGGTAGGTTCGCCCAACCTAATATAGGGTCCAATTTTTTTTTTTCCCAGGGCGCTGCCCCAGACCCCGTAGAGGGGGGCTACCCGCCCCCCTCAAACCCCCCAGACAGGGGGGGCTGCCGCCCACCTGCTGTGTAATCGGTGCAACAAAGGGGGGGCTCTGCCCCCCCTCTAACCCCTGGTTCACTACGTAGGTTAGTCGTGGAAAGAATATAACACAACCCAACAAGCTCCCACTTGTTGTTTTCTTTCCAAAAGGAGGCCACAAGAGAGCTTAGTCATTTTTCCATCCCTGAAACGCCCATTGTTTCTCTACACCAAGAGAACTTCTCAGAGATCACAGATTTTGTCAATGCATCTGCAATATTCTTCAAAGTGTCCACCTTTACCAGCAACACCTTTTTGTCTTCTCTCATATCCCTCACAAAGTGATACTGAACATAAATTTGCTTTGTCTTTGAATGATAAGAAGGGTTCTTTGCCAAGAAAATTGCACTTTGGCTGTCACAGTCTATCCTTATAGCTCCCTATACCAACCCCATACTTGAACACAATCTCTGCAACCAAACTGCTTCCTTGCTTGCA
>APFE030394555.1:0-26953 GCA_000404065.3 Pinus taeda
CGCTACTACTCGAAGGGGTACCCATAGGGGTTACAAGGGAGTCCAACAGACATGACCACCTCTTGTATTTCCTGCGTGCATGCCTCCGCAAATCCACAGGTTTATACGCTTAACGACAGATCCCGTGGTTTAAAGATGCCGGAACACATCTCTAGCCAAAAAAAAAATTTGCTAAAATTTGGAGATCCCACCGAGCCCTGGAAAGTGCTCTGATACCACTTGTTATGCTTCTTAACTTGCAAAGCAATACCGAATAGATAATATGCGAGAAAAATACCCAGAACACAGAATATGCGAAGAAAATATACCCAGAACACAGAATAGCAATGATTTTATTACTCAGAGAGAAATGTTCACAGGCCTCTTCGAGGGGGCAACCTCCAATAGAGCAGAGCTCGATTACAAAAAAATACACGATGCTCCTCGCAGGGAGTCTCTATCCTTTATATATGACTCATACATGCATTACCACGGGTCAATACCGTGGGTTTTATTAATACCATCTATGTAATACTACCGCCCATTTACCCTTTATTTAATACTACCGCCCATTTGCAACTAACTGTGGTCCCTTCATTAATTGCGGGTTAACCACTTACAAATATTAATATGGGCTTTATTGACTCTTGACTATGACGTGATTCCATGACATGAATAAGGGGGTTAGGGTGGGACCCTAACAGAAGAGCTATGGAGGCTTAGAAGCAGAGCTATTTGGCTACAAGTTGGAGATGGCAATACAAAATTTTTTCACAACTTCGCCAATGGTAGGAAAGTAAATAACACCATCTGGCAGTTTCCCATGGAACAAGAAGGCTAGACATACACTCACTCTCAGCTAGCAAAGCTCAGAACAACACACTTCAAAAGTTTGTTTAAAGCCCCCACAACCACCACTCTCCCTGATATCATCAATCTGGTAGGTCATTTCCCAAGATATATGGACCTGGATGGCATTGAAGATCTCTTAAAACCTGTCTCAATGGGGGAACTAGAGGGCACTCTTAAATGGTTGAAGAGAGATAAAAGCCCAGGCTCAGATGGCTAGCTTGTTGAATTTTATACTGCATTTCTGGATATTATTGGGCAGGATCTTCTTGCGGTCATTGAAGAAAGTCGAATATTGGGTCGTATATATGCCCCTCTCAACTTCACCTATATTTCCCTAACCCCTAAATCTGGCTCTCTTTCATCTTTCAAGGATTTTTGGCTCATTTCTCTCTGCAATTACCTCTACAAAATTATAGCCAAAATCATTGCCAATCACATCAAGTCCATTTTATCTGATCATATCTCCCAGGAACAATTTACTTTTCTACACCACAGACATATCTAGGAAGCCATTAGCTTGGCTCAAGAAGCCCTTCATTCAATCAAACAAAAAAAGCTCAAAGGGATGGCTCTTAAAATGGACTTATCTAAAGCCTTTGACAAAGTCAGTTGGTTATACCTTAGAATGATCCTCACTCATTTGGGATTTCCCTTGGAATTCACAAACTAGATCATGGGATGTATCACATCTGTATCCTTTGAAATCCTCATCAATGGGTCTGCTACTCACTCCTTCCAAGCTAATAGGGGTATAAGACAGGGATGCCCTCTATCCCCTCTACTCTTTATTCTAGTTATGGAAGGAATGAGTAAACTGATTGATTTTGAGAAGAGATTGGGGAGGCTCAGGGGATTAAAGATCACTGAACAATTCACTCTAACCCATCTCCTTTTTGTGGACGATATACTTATTTTCCTCAGTGGAAGTGTTTAGGATATTACAACCATGAATGAGGCTTTAAAACTTTTCAGCAGTGCCACAGGGATGGAAATCAATAGGGGAAAGTCTACCATCTCTTTCTCAGAATGCACTTAGCAACAAATACAGCTCTCGCTTCAAAATTTTCCCTTCCAGGTTTTAGACCTAAAGGATGGACTGAAGTATCTAGGTTTCAGACTCAAACCTAATGGATACAAAATAGCAGACTGGAACTGGCTTATTACCAAGGTGGAGAAAAGAATCAATATATGGTGTCATCGGTTCCTATCAAGGGCTCAGTCTTATCAAAGCAATTTTGGAAGCTACACCTATCTTTTGGATGTCTTTGGCATGGATCCCAAGGGGGATTCTTCACAGAATACAAAAAACATGCAGTCAATTCTTGTGGAGGGGCCGAAAGGACGGAAAACTCTTTGCCTGGGTTAAATGGAACAAAATCACCACACCCAAAAAATGGGGAGGCTGGGGACTAAAGCAATTTCCTGCCTTTGCACAAGTGCTGGCTGCAAAACAGAGGTGGCTTTTACTAAAGCACAAGAGCCTCTAGTCAAAGGTGGTAGCTCACAAATATATATGGCCCAGCACCATTATAGATTGGATAAGGTGCCCCTCCTGGAGTAGAAAAGGAATCTCAGTCATATGGAGGGACATACTAAATACTATGCCCATTATCAAAGAAGGACTCATATGGAAAATAGGAAATGGTGCATCAGTTCGTATTGGGATGGATCCCTGGACTGGCAGTGTGAAATCATACCAACTCCCACCAGAGCTAATCACTTTTCTAAATAACAGAGACATCTCATACATTGAACAACTCGGTGACCACCAAAATTCTTCCTTTATATTTCAAGCATGGCACTCTAGTGAGGACTGGAACATTCCGATTGAATGGGACAGGTCATGGAAAAACTATATTCAAGCCCTTACAGAGTCTCATGTCAGACTAAATGATGATGATGATGAACTTATTTGGGGTCATTCAAAAAAGGGCCAATACTCCTCAAAACAGGGCTATGACATCATAATAGCTGATACAAAGCCGGAAAGTATGAAAAGTTGGTAAAAGAACTTATGGAAATTGAAAGCCCCCTTTAGCGCAAGACTACTGATGTGGAACATCCTCGAAAATAAAACACCCACTGGAACAAATCTAAGAAAGAGGGACTTCACTAGACCCACTTGGTGCACACTTTGCCATTAGGAGGAGGAATCGACACATCATCTTTTTCTTACTTGCCCCATTACAAAGACAATTTGGGAGCGGTTCTTACATATCTAAATATAGACAATGTCTGGCAAGGAGTAAACATTCCAAATGCATGGGACTCGTGGTGGGGAGAAGCATCTGAACCAAAGACAAGAAATTTGCCCCTCTTGGTCTCATGGCATATTTGGCTGGAGCGCAATTTCATTATATTTCAAGACAAGCCTGTAAATTGGAACATGATTCCACCTAAAATATGCTCGAGATATGAGGAAATACCAACAGAAGAAATCAACAATAGACCCAAGAACATAACACAGGAGCAGATTGACAAGTCCAAGCCTTGGGCATATTTCGATGGGGCTGCTCAAGCTCAGGGTTGTGGGGGTGGCATCCTTTTCCATCTCACAGATTCACATTATTTCCAGATTAGTATGGGCTTGGGCCAAGGAACAAACAACTATGCTGAACTAATATCTCTTCGACACCTGATTTATTTTTCTATTCTAAAACAGTCTAGAAATATACAAATATATGTGGACTCAAAGAATGTGATAAACTGGTTTAACAACACTGCTACATGCCATGCTTATTCACTAAGAACTATTATGGATGAAATTGTTTTTTTCTAAAACACATTTTGATCATATTTCATGCTCTCACATCCACAGGGAGCGAAATGAAAGCACGGACAAGCTTTCGAAAGAGGCGGCGAATCATCCTTTAGGAGAATGGCTGATTATTGAACATACACCAGAAAGAACCTACTAGTTTTTCCACAGGCCATACATAAACAGGGATCTTCAGAGGGGGGACAGCCCCTAATTTTCATAGAAAATATTTTGATTATAAATACATGTTTCTATAAATGATGTAAATAACAACTTTTGTTCATGAACAGTCATCACCTCTGGGTGACATTTTGGGTTTTTGTAATCGCACAACAACACAGTACACCCCTTGGGGTCTTTCTTGTAATTATCTCTGAACTACAAACAACTAACTTTGGTCACAGTATTACATATGCTTAAGGGCATCTATAACATGTAATTTCACCAATTAATGAAATTATGTTTTTTCTCCCCGGGGAAAAAAAAGTCTTGGATAACACTTGGGGCCAGGCATAAAACAGAAAAATTATATATTTGGCGACACATGATGAATTTAATTCCTTGTATGATGAGTTTTATCTAATGGGAAATTGGAGACAATGCAATGATTATGATAGGTTTGGATGCTATGGTGGGAATGATCTGAGGTCATACGTTGTTGGCTCAGCTTCTGAATTTTATTCACGGTAAGGGCATTCATACATTACACCGGATTTATATAGCACAATATGATAACATTGATGGTCATTCTTGGAGATGGGAAATAGATTTAAGCTTGCCGGTCATGCACAAACAAGAATGGGAGGAATATGTATATAAGCTTAGAGACTCATGTATATTTTTACAAGATCAACACCATAAAATGTGTTGGAATGGGAAACTGTATAAAGCAGCTCTAAAGGTGAAAGACATTTATCTGAATTAGAATTTGAATCTGCAGGCACATGTTACAAATAGTTGGTTACAGGTCATATGGAAATGAGACATTCCCTTAATGATTAGAAGTTTGTTTTCGCTCGCGCTAAATGATAAAATTCTGACTTGGAATAATCTCCAAGGAAGAGGGATGATTGGACTAGGTATTTGTGTATTATGTAAAAAGGGACTAGAAATCACAAAACATCTACATTTCAAGGAAACATCTAAATTTAAGTGTCAATATGGGACGAAACCCTCCAAACATTAAAAATTAATCTGATACAACGAAGTGGCTTGCTGGACATATGGACATGTATAAAGAGGTGGTTCTTTGTTAAAAAAAAAACCTAGACCCTCCTCTCTTTATCTTATGGACTATCTAGGGCAGTAGGAACCTCGCAATTTTTCCTCAGAAAGCTGGGTTAGTTTGAAATGACATCAACAAGATTATACCAATATATGAGGAGATGGATCCGAATAAGAGGAACAAAGGAGTGAGGATTATCCAACACAAAGATATACAATATTATATCAATATATGAGGAGATGGGTTTGAGCAAGAGGAAGAAAGGAGTGAAGATTATCAAACACAAAGATATATGGGGTAGCTATTCTATGGGTTTCTTTGAGGGAGCATGTAAAGGGAGGAGGTGTGAATGTGGAGCTATTATAGTCATTAATTCCACTTTTGGTGAGGAGGAGGACAGCTAAAGAATAGTAAGGCATAGTGTACTCAAAGTGGTGAAATGGTTGTGAAGATGCAAAAAAATATCATAGATTGGGTGAAGAACAACACAGGTTTCAGTCCTCCTATTCTCAAAATTGAATGTGCAACATTCTAGTCCTTGTGAGTACCTTTCAAGTTGTTAACTTCAATCTAATTGAGAGAGAACAAAATAGGATAGCCGCTCCGTTGTAAAAAAAAAATGATGAAACCAACAGATAAATTTTACTTTTATTGCTTATGAACAGGGACACTTGATTAATGTTGGTAGTATAAACTACTCATATAAGAAAAAGGGAGAAATCTAGGATAGCTAGAAGCATTGACAGATTTATGTCGAAACATTAAGACTTGTTTTTTTTGTTGTTTTTTGTGAAGTTTTATTACCAGGAAAATGTAATAGAATAATCATAAAGGGAAAATAAACTGATATCAAATAGATTGATGTAGGAAGTTTCATAAGAAGCTGGAAGAGAAACATGAATTTGTACTATTTTTATATATTAATACGAATAAAAAATAAATAAAACAAACTTGAAATAGTTAAAAATGCTTACCCATTAAAGGCCTTCAGTTCGCAACCTTTCAGATTTGAGACATGAGAAAGAGTAGCTCTCCAGCCTTGAATGATAGTGGAGTCGTGGCATGGATTCTCTCCATTAGTTTTAGGGTCGCTGCTTGTCTTCTGCTCTTGTTTTTTCAGAGCTTCAGCTTATGCTCCTTTTTTGTCATTCCCCCTGACATGCGAAGGCTCAACATTAAAAAATATTGAAACAATGGGAGCCCCTGACTTAACCATAATAACTAGTTCATCGAGGCACCGTGTCGATTCCCCATAAGTCAGAGAGAAAATTTCAATGTGGATAGAATCCACTCAAACAACGGCTTTGATTTGAGACTTGATGTTGTGTCTGGCCTGCAGTTCAAGCCTGTCAAGAAATGGCTATAATCCATGTTCATGAAGGCGCTTGTCAAGATGGCTAACGAAGGTGTTTTTAACATCCGACCCCCGATGATTAATGAAAACATCATATCGGGGACAAGAGGTGGAGGCAGAAGACGATAAAGCATCATGCTTTGGTTGTGGTGTAGAAGGCGTATTGAGATGAATAATATGTCTGCCAAATTAAAAGAGTGCCCAACACCATACTTCTCATCTCTTTCACAGGGAGAGTCCTTATAGTCTACCATCTTGCTATTCATTCTAACCTTCTTCCTGCAAGACATAATATGTAAAATAAACCAAATCATAACAAACTGACGTACTTTAGGACAATTTTGGGAGGTTACCTCATCTGCAAGATCATCCAAATTAGTGTGATACATGTATAACATTATCATAACAACATATAGACATATACAAATAAGTGCATCAACACATAAACATCATTCTAGTTAGAGTCCAGCCATCAATGTAGGACCATATCAGCTACACATACCATGACCTCATGCATGAAAACAACAACCATTACGTCGTTGTACACATAGCCACATGCAAACATCAACATGCATAAGAAATGTGTAAGAAACCACATACACGCATGAACGCATGTACTCAAGCATAAGCGAACAATACTTTTAACACAAGAATGATGCATGTAACCAAGCATACAAGAATGTAACAAAACATACGAGAATGTAATCAAGTATGAAAAATGATACATGTAAGTGAAACATAATGACATGTGACTAGTCATGCATTCACGACGATGTATTCACAATACCAATCAACAACTCTACATGATGACACCACTACAACCATTATCAACATTATGCAAATGCAACAAGAACATGGAATGTAAGTGTAAGAGACACACATGCAACTAACATGCATTCATGACCAACATATAGCCCATTTATTTTGAGGGTTTGACCCATGCTCTGATACCACTCTATAACACCCTCCTCCCACATCTACCCAAGTAATCGGCCAACCGAAGTAAACATGCGACGAGAAGCTACTATGGTTAGATTTGACCTCCTATGTGACCTTAAGGAAATGGAATCGACAGAAACATAATACAAAGACCTTCCACATCAGCTACAGGACCCCTGAGAACCATGCCATAACTTCAGGCAGCCTCTCCCTAGGTCCCATTGAAGTTTTATGGTCACTTATCTCCTGATTTCTCTCATGATACAGGCATGCCAACATCCAAGGACATCCCATAGTCCTACCTTCCAGCATCCAAGGACCAATTTATCCAGTTTTGTGCCAACGTCCCTAGGATTTGAGCAACTTTTTCAGGCCCAAAGCCACTACCCAAAATGGAATGACATCTTAAGAGCACTAAAGTAATAGAAAACCAATGATGCAAAAGAAATAAGTTAAACAATACCTTAACCAAGCCCCTACTAGCCATGACAAACGTTTCATTAAAGATATCATTAACATGCAATCTACAGATGTAAACAATAGAATTAAGTATAGGGATCTCATACTTATCTGAGAATCGCTATGAACCATTGTTCCCTCATGAAATTTTATGCATTATCATCTATTAGGTCATAGATAATTTTCCATTCATTTACAAGTAAAAACATGGTGAGATCCATACATAACTGTTGTCATAAAACATACATATAACCAGCATAGTAACAACGAAAATACCATAGATATAATAATCCTAGAATCTATATATAAACCAATACATTTACACATGAAAATAAAGGGAATCGATCTCTCATTTATGAATGTAGAAACCAACTAGAGATGGGACTATCACATTCCACCCAACCATAGATTAATTGAGCCAAGTTTCTCTTCAACCAATCACCCCCGTTCCATATTCCAAGCATGGATGTGGGACTCATAACCAACTGAAAATAACCAAACAATCATGGATGCTACCTGAGTTCTTTACCTACACTATGAAAAATTTGAGTGCCTCCTAGTCTCTCAATATTTATCGTAACCCACTGTCTGATCCAGGAATCACTAGGCCCTACACCGAGACCCACTCCCTAGGCTTTACCATACATCCCATCCTAGGACTACTAGGCCCAATAGAGAGCGATCCACCTCTTGGATTTACCTTATATCATACCATTCACCGGCAAGGATTCCTAGGCCCACCGAGGCACACAATCATGGCTTTACCGCAACCCACAGTCTAGCTTAGGGGTTACTAGGCTAGTGGCTTTACCGTGATCCATAGTCCGGTTCAAGGACCACTAGGTCATGTGTTTGTCAATTCGGAGATCCACCCCACTCAACTTTTCATCCATCCGGCAATCCATCTCAACCAAAGTATGAGAACCCATCTCATCAAGGTTATCAAGAAATGGCAAGGCTAGGATGAAAACACTGTCACACCTAGAAAAGCCCATGTCATGAAAGAAAACAACCACATGCAACACGATGCATGCCAAAACTAGAAAGGAAAATACACATGCAAATCGATACCTATTAAGAATCATGTTGTAGCTGCTTGATCCTACCTTTCCCCACTTGATCTTTGCTTCCTCTTACCTTCTTTGCCTTTCTTGCTCCAATTCCAAAGTGCTCCAAGAAAACCGTAAGTGTCCAAGAGCGAGAGAGAAGAGAGAGAATAACGAAAGAGCTCCATAACTGAACAGACAAAATGTTACAAACTGATCCTCAGAAGCCTTTCTATGAAACAGGCCTCTATTTTCTTCATTTTCCATTATTTTCCTTCATTTTCCTCCTCACATGGAACTTGTGACCTTTCACCTTACTTTTCTCCTAATTTCCATTATTTTCATAAATAATTGTGCCAAAATTCCATTTTTCCTTTCCAAATCCTTAGCCATTACCTTTGCCAATTTCCTTGGCCATAAACAACCAAATGAACACCCCCTAGGATGTATTTCCCAACATTTATCTTGGAATAAGTGTCCCGTCAACTGTCGTTATTATTTTTAACTTTTATTACATGGAATGTTCACCAAGGTTGTTACACTATTTTATTAATTTATTTTTTCCCACCATAGTTTCATTTTGTTGATTTAAGCAATTAGTGGTATGCATCTTGTCGCGTCAATGCTAGAAAAAGTTTATTATGTCTAACTCACTTGAAAAATGACTTTTTGTATAATTGTTAATTTAGTATATGGTTTTAAATGGTTACATGGATCTTTTGAGCTCATTCTTGAACCAAATCAGAATCTAGAAGAGGAACAATTATCAGTGTCCAAAGGTAGATGTTCTAAAGGCATAAAAAAACTCATTGATATATTTTTTATGATTGAAATCTATGTTATATCTTCGAAGGCCTATGAGCATGTTGAAGTGGTTTTGAGTTTATGGTAGAAGTAGGTTTCGAGATGTGTCATATGTGACCATATTGGTGAACAGGTTGAAGAAAAGTTGTGACAGGGTATGGCAAGGCATGCACAATAATATGATAACATCAACTTATTCACTTTGAATATTTATTTTGTTTGAAGATTACGTGGACCTAGTTTGAAAATTTTTAAAAAGTGGTCCATAATAGGTTGAAGGAGGAAGTGGGTGCCTCCACTAAGGTTGGAGCTTAGATTAGGTTAGATCTTGCTCATCATCGAGGTTTATGCTTTAATCAGGTTGGAGCCTAGATCAAGTTGAAATTCTCTCATCATCAACGTTGGTTCCTCAATTAGGTTGTAGCCTCAATGAGTTATTACTTGCACATTTTCAAGGCTGGTGTTTCAATCAAGTTGTAGCCTACCACAAGTAGCAACTTTCACATTTTGGGAGTGGGTGCCTCTAGTAGTTTGGTGCCTACAAATCTATGTAATGATTTGAAGCATAAGAAGAAGAAGAATTTGTGGTTTTCTCCCATATGGGTTTCCATGTAAAACTTGTCTCTTTTTGTTGAGGTGATGGCTTCCTGATGTATTATTGATCTGATGATGGCCTTATGATGCATTTTTCTATATGATGATATGTTTCAAATGGTTATGTATTATTTTTATATAATTGTTTGTTAAAGAAAAGTTGTGAAACTGTAAATTTGCTGTCAGATTTACCCCACCCCGCCCTCCCCCATTGTGGTCTTTTGTCCAAATTTTTGTATATTTCTAACCAAAAATGATGGATGGAGCTTAAAGAAAAATTCAATATCTACAATTCTAGTCAAATTTTATGAATATATCTAAAGAAATTTATAATATGAGCCCTTTAATAAATTTGAAAAATAATGGATTTTAACTAAAAATACATTGTTAGAATTAAATCTCATAGCATTACAATTACAACAGACACTTTTAATGAGATCTACAATATTAAAAGCATAGATTTTACAAATAAAAATTAGATTACAACTTATTTACTTGTCAAACAAGGTAAATCTAATAAAAAAACACTATCTATCAAGTTAAAAGATCAAAATATATTTGATACAGTACTTTTAACTAGTAAAAAATAGTATCTTTCTTTATCACCTCAATACTACTTTTGAATTTGGAGAGATGTAGGATGATGTTGTGGATATTTTAGTCCTTCCTCAAGGCATCTCCAATTCTTCCTATATTATTCAATATGTCTTTGAAATTGATACCATGTTGAAAAAATGCCTTCACACAAAAATTTATAAAATAAGGAAAAAAATAGTTGCAAAGAAAATAGAAGACTAAAAGCCTATGAACCTCACATGAAAATAGAACTAGTTGATATTATTTAACTCTAAGTTAAATTCTCGGAGAGCAACCAATCTTAAAATCCAATGACTGTGATAAGTCTCATTTACATATTAAGCTATAGATCCTCTCAACAAATTGACAAATATGCTAGAATAAACTAAATCCTAAAACAATTAATTTAGACTTCTAGAACATTAGGATTAGGAGATTAATAGACTGGCCTACTCTCTTTATGAGAATACAATGATTGAGGACGGGTGAATCGTCTATTCTCGATACTTCCCCACAAGGAAAAATCTATGCTTGTGGAAGGATTCATCAAACCTTCAACACAATCCCCTTCAACAATGAATACTATTCCTCAAAAAGGTTTGGCTCAGAGTTACCTTCAGATTCTCTATGACACGATACCATGCACAAGGGCGGGCTGGTCATCCCCTCCTTACAATCTCCCCCAATGAAATGACTAAGGCTTTAAAATGGGCCAAATGACCCTTTCTCTCATGCTCCCTCATGATGTAAATATCATGATCAAGAACAAGTTGGTTTATCCTTCCTTGAGTTCCCTTTTAGTGTATATTATGCATCAAAAATGGTTTGATGGTCATTCCTTCAAATTTTCTATGACGTCAGTGTTATGCTTAATGGTCGATGAAATCTTCCCTTGGGTCTCCCTCAATGACAATACTGAATTTGAGGAAGAGTTAGTTGAACACACTTAGTGCCCCCACATAGTGAAAATATTATGGTCAAGGACCTAGGATATTGGTTAAAAAGAGGATCATACCCTAAACAACCCTTCCCTATGACCCCTTAGATTATAATATTATTAATAATAAGGGGTTATTAGCTAACGTATCCCCATTCATTGTCTTGATGGAAATATTATGTGTGAGGAAGGGTCGATCAACCCATCCAGTGGATATCCTATGACGTGAGTACCATCCTTGAGAAAAGTTTAGTCAACCCTTCTTTATGTTTTCCCTTCATCAAAATAATATGATGAATCTTTCTAACAAGTATATAAACTCTAGAATAAGAGAACATATCCCTATAATGGCTATGGAAGCTTGAAAAAGCATTAGGAGAATTTTGAGGTCAAAACAGTGTCTGAAAACACATTTTTTACATGCATTTAAAAAAAAAATTGTGTCTACTAAAAAATATGCAAAGTGGGTACTCATAGGAAGCACTTGACATTTGAGTAAAGTTATAAAGAGATAAGTTGAAAATATGACTTAAAAATAACTCTCTTTTTCCTTAAAATTTCATCACTTTTTATTATTTAAATTGTTGTTTTATTATTTTCAATGGGAGACCCATTTTAGACCTCAAAATTCCCTTAATTGAAGACAATAGTTCCCATGTAATATCCATATAAGTTCGAAAAAAATAGAACATACCCATATAATAAATTTGGAAACCTAAAAAATGAGAGAACATATCCCTTATGAAAACTAAGGAAGCTAGCTTTAATATCAACTAATAGAAAAATAACTAGTTTAAACGATTGAAAAATAAAGAAATTATTATTAATTTTCTTAATAATTCATCACTTTATAAATGAAATCACAATCTTTATGTCTCCTCTATTATTATTAGTCCCTATCAATGGCCAACACTATTCCAATCACCTTGATCATTATTTTGAATTAGTTATATAAATATTCACCTATTTGTTAATTTATAATATCAGATAAATATATTTTTATTTTTGTGATATATTCAAATTTTGTGTTTATATCAATTTATTGTTGGATAAAATAGTGACTACTAAATTGGAAACAATAATAAAAGAACAAAAAATAAAAAACAATAAAATTCAAAGAGGAAAAATAAGGTCCATAAAACTTTGAATTGACAATGAATGGGTGTATTGTTAGGGCACTCCATTCTCAAAGCTCACTAGTTCAAATCCTAGTCGGTGCATACTCTTTTTTCAATTGTTTTTTTTTCTTTAAAGCTAATTATTTGAAAAAAATTAACACCATTATATACATCAACCTTTTTTAAACAACATTATCTATTCACGTGAACTTCATTTTAAGAGGATTTAAATTTCTTTTTATTCTAAAAATACACAATTTAATCTCTCTTTTTAATAATTATAATTGAATAATTACCTTTAAACAAAATATAATTAATCATATTAAATATTTATCTTTCTAACTTAACTAAACCTAAACCTACACACACATATATATATATAGACCTACCATTTTAACAATAATTTTTACTTTGCTTCATCTACTCTTGATTTCTACACCAATATATTATATTGGTCAATTTAACTTAACATTTATATCTAAAATAACATACACATGTTATAAGGCTCAATTCCATATTAGAATATTAATCTCAAAAAATTGTTTATTCAATGCGTAATATGATAATTACTTTCACAAAACAAAGAATATTTCAAATGCTTTAATTTCCAAAAGCCAATTGTATGGAAATATAACTCATTTTTTTTAATAACTTTTATATATTGTAAATAAAATTATGGAAATAAAATTTATTTATTTATTTTAAATAAATTGTATATATTGTAATCAAAGAGATATAGAATAGTTGGTGAAGGAGGGTGCTCTTAAGGCGTTCCATATGCAAAGCTCACCGGTTCTAGTCTCGCCGATACCAAAAAATCCTTTGACCGCTTAGATGCTAAGCCCAGAGTCGTAAGAGTGATTTTCAGGATTCACCCACTTATCATTGTAAATAAAATTATGTTTAACATAATATTTTTAATGTTCCAAAAAAGAAAAAGAGAGTAAGAGTGATTTTCAGGATTCACCCACTTATCATTGTAAATAAAATTATGTTTAACATAATATTTTTAATGTTCCAAAAAGGTTTTGACGGCTTAGATGCTAAGCCCAGAGTCGTAAGAGTGATTTTCAGGATTCACCCACTTATCATTGTAAATAAAATTATGTTTAACATAATATTTTTAATGTTCCAAAAAAGAAAAGGCGATTTTGACGGCTTAGATGCTAAGCCCAGAGTCGTAAGAGTGATTTTCAGGATTCACCCACTTATCATTGTAAATAAAATTATGTTTAACATAATATTTTTAATGTTCCAAAAAAGAAAAAGAGAGTAAGAGTGATTTTCAGGATTCACCCACTTATCATTGTAAATAAAATTATGTTTAACATAATATTTTTAATGTTCCAAAAAGGTTTTGACGGCTTAGATGCTAAGCCGAGAGTCGTAAGAGTGATTTTCAGGATTCACCCACTTATCATTGTAAATAAAATTATGTTTAACATAATATTTTTAATGTTCCAAAAAAGAAAAAGAGAGTAAGAGTGATTTTTCAGGATTCACCCACTTATCATTGTAAATAAAATTATGTTTAACATAATATTTTTAATGTTCCAAAAAAGAAAAAGAAAAAGTGAGAGAGATTAAAATTTAATGAAAGAATTATTTTGAATATTTTGAATTGGTTTGAAAATAAATGAAATATTATTAGATAAAAAATAAAATAAAAATCACAATTTTTATTAAAATTGAGTTAAAAGTTTTCATCAAATTTTTATTAGACCCAATTCTTATGCTGTGATTAATCCGGAAGACTTTAGAGATTAAAATTTAATGAAAGAATTATTTTGAATATTTTGAATGGGTTTGAAAATAAATGAAATATTATTAGATAAAAAAATTAAATTAAAATCACAATTTTTATTAAAATTGAGTTAAAAGTTTTCATCAAATTTTTATTAGACCCAATTCTTATGCTGTGATTAATCGGAAGACTTTTCTCTAAATTGATGGATCACAAAAGTTAACAAAATTTATTCATTTTAATAATTTTAATTTTTTCATTTGATGTCCATGGGGTTTTAGAGAGGTGCTTTGTTAAAACACTTGTTGATGTAAAGTCATAGATTTAGTCATGCCAAATTACAAAAAAATATAAAAAATAATTTATTTCATTTGATTACATTAAGTTGCAAAATACTAATCAACTTATTAATGAGAAAATATTTTTCAATTAAAAAATAAACTAGTTTCTTGTACTTAAACTAATGTCATTCACATTATCATTAATAAATAAATATTTTTCAATTAAAAAATAAACTATTTTCATTTTTTAAATTGAGCATGAGCATAGGCTTATATAATGTCTTTTCGAGAAATAAATTTTAAAATAAAAATAATTTTATGTAAGGATTTGATTATTAAAATATGTTTCTCTTCAAACTTGAACTCAATTTTTTTTCGTAATTTTCTTTTGTTTGTTTGTAAAAGACATGTTTTTAATTATTAAATCTGCAAATTAGCCATATGAATTTAATGTTTGGTAAACACAAATAAGCATCAATCCATGATAAAAATCAATACATTTTGCTAAAAAAAAAAAATTAATTTATAAAAATAAGTGTCATTATAGTTTTTTTTTAAATTATGTATTATTAATTATAAAAATAATCAATATATGAATTAAACCTATAATCATTTTAAAATACATGTAACAATATTCTTAACCATGGAAATTCTTAACTTGTAAATAGTTTTTTTTTACAATACCATGGTTTATCAATACCATGCCTAGATTATGTATTGATTATTTTTTTAATTAATTAATTTAAACTAAATCAATTAATAAACATAAGTAATTTAGAGATATAAAAATCTTAATTTTCTACCCCTTAATAAATTAAAATTATAAAAAACTATTATAATTATCAAAACTATTATAAATACTAATAATAATTACTATTTAATAATATTAAAAAAAAATTATTATTTTATTATTATAAAAAAAAAATACCAACCCTAACATTAACTTGTATAACTTACTTTCTTTAATGCTATTCACACTAATAACACCTCTCACCGTGACAACCACGAAGTGTTCGAATGGTTGGAGTTTTGAAGTTTTGCCATCTATCTACTATCAACAACGTCTCTTCCATGCCATAATTCAAATCTAACAACTCAACCCAATACTACCAACACGTCACCAAAACAAACACAAAAATGCAATAACCCTTAACATCAAATATTAAAATATACTCTCCCATCGTCTTAATTTGACCACACTCTCTTCATTTTTTTTGTTTTTTTCTATCCCCCTCACACTCTCTCGCTCCACAAATAGCGGACCACAGCCTCTTCATTTTGCTTTCTTTTACATAACTGAATCCTCCCTTCAATCGTTGGCGCAACTGCTCCACTACTCTCCCGCGCCACTGCAGTTTGGGACAGTACCTTACATCAAGGTCTCGCAAGGACATTAAATGTTCCACACCTCGCAGCTCTTCTATCTCATTGCATTCTCTAACATATAAATATTGAAGCTTTCTGAACTGCTCCAACCCTTGCACGCACTTGAACTTGGGACATCGAGAAACCCAACTATTAGTAGTCCAAGCTTTGTGAGGTGTTCCAACCCTTGTATGGTCTTCAGTTTACTACATCCAAAGACGTACAACGAGCACAAAGATGTCAGATGTTCCAGAGATGGCAACACTTCTATCTCATCACAATAATGAACATCTAGTCTTGTAAGGTTTGGGAGGTGTTCCAACGCTTGTATGCTCTTGAGTTTGCTACATCCACTCACAAACAAGCTCTCCAAAGACTTTTCAAGACTGGTGAGCTCCTTTACATTTTCACAATCATAGATACCACAAAGCCTTCCTATCTGCCTCAATTCCTTACAGCCAGACAACCAAAGCATTTTAAGGTTTCGGCAAACTCCTTCAGGAAAGCTTACCTCCCTTATCTGTACTCTAACCAGTTCAAATTCCCGGAGCCTCTCCAAACCAAAGATACATTTGCCATTGGAGTCGTCCAATTCATTCAACGCTGCTACTGTTTCTCTTTCTCGTTCTGCTGTTTTAAATGGAAGTTCGCCTAATGGACAATCTTTTATGCGAAAGTATTCGAGATTGTTCAGCAGGAGAATATCCTGTGGTAACTTTTGTATCCCACAAGAAACCAACCTCAACCGTGTCAGTTGAGTCAACCGTCCAAAAGTATCCGGCAAGCATTTCAATCTCGGGCAATTGCTCACCCGCAAATCCTTCAAGCTATTGAGGGAACCGAGGGAAGATGGCAGCGCTTCCAACAAACGGTCCCCAAAATGGAGTACCTCCAAGTTGCATAGGTCACCGACACCGCTTGGCAATTCTTTTAACTCAGCATCCACTAAATATATTTCTTCCAAGAACCGTTGATCTGCCACCTGGGGAGGCAATTCTTTCACCTCGGAACAACATGAAAGATCCAAGAATTCCAGCGTCGTAATATTTCCAAGTGTCTCTTTGGAAATTGTCACACTCCTACATTCCTTCAAAGAGAGACGTTTGAGTCGAGTCAAATTCCCAAAAGAATTTGGCAGCATCGCCAAGCGGGAACAATAAGACAAATCGATGGACTGGAGGTTTGGTAGCTTTCCGATGGAATCAGGCAGCATCTCCAAACTGGTAGCATAAGACAAATCGATGTGCTGAAGATTTGTTAGCTTTCCCAGGGAATCAGGCAACGATCTCATTCTTGTGAAATGTCTTAAGACCAAGTATGTCAAAGAGGGCATATAACAAAATTCCTCTCGCAAAGTGTTGAGTTGGACAGTCCCATCATAATCCACAACAATCTTTTCAAGGTACTTCAGTTGGCCTATGGACTTTGGAAAATCTGAAACTGGAGAGTAGATGTTTAACTCTCGCAACTGGAGAGGCGGCTGCAATGTACACATTTCCACTGTAAGAAAGATTTCGAGATGATTCTCATCTTACAAACTGAGATTGAAATAAAAGAAGAAGTATAAACACGCAAAATTGCGTACCTGAGATTCCTGTTGCCACAAGGTTTTCAATCTGCTTCCTCTCACTTCTAAAACTCTTAAATTTCCCAGGGGAACCCAAGAAGGCAGGGAAGAATAGGGGCATTTATACCAGCGGAGCCATATGAGATGTGGTGACCGCACCCTCCTCAATATAGCTTCTACATAATAATATTCACTTGCAAGAATTCGCAAACCATGATAACGATCTGTATTGAACAGTGCCGGCTTACAGTTTCCCAACAGCTCCTGAATACACCTTTTGTACCATGACATTTCTGAACGGACACCAAATCCATAATGAAAACCGTCTACACGATGAACCGTCGAAATCCCGCGAACTTCGGTTGTGACCTATTCAATCATAAAAATAAAAGATAGATAGTATCCAGGGCACAGATCTTGCGTTGAACAAAACAACTTTAAAAATTTTGAACCAAAGAGGAATGTTTGAATCACTTACAGACCACGACGATTCTTCAAATAACTTATCAACATTGTTATTGTTGGTGGCGTGACACCAAAGACGATGCGGCATTGATCTTTCCGCAGCAGTATATCTTCCCATATCTCTAACCTGATCATGCATTTTTATCCGCTTTCCGCTGTCCAGTTCCAGAAGACACTTGCTCTCTAAATTTGAAATCCCCACCGCTCCCCATATTCTTTTTGCTGTATCCATATCTTCTCCTATAGAAAAGCAAGCCATATCTAAGAATATTTGCTGGTACTCTTGGTCAAGTGAATTATAACTAATTTTCAGTGATTCCCGTATGTCAGCGGGTGGTATCTTGTGAAATTTCTGCAATAACTCCTTCCAATATGTGTCATCTCTTCCACAAAGAAGAGCCCCAGTAACTTTCAATGACAACGGCAATCCATCACAGGCCCTTACAAACCGTTCCACCAGATGTATAAATCCTGTTGGTGGATGTGGCTGATTGAAGGCATATGAGCAGAACAACTCTTGGGAGTGTGCTCTAGGCATCCCGGTGAGCTTGTAAATTGATGAATCTGCTATTTCTGAGCATAGGAGAGCATGCTTGTCCCGAGAGGTAACTATTATCAAGCTATTAGAACTAAGAACATCCCTAATTGGTAAGAATGCATCCAATTGATCGGCCTTCTCTACATTATCTAAAACTATCATTGCATTACAACAAGCTAGGTAACGTTTAAGGATTATCACACCTTGGTCCACAATCTCAATTTTAATATCCCTGTGTGTCAAGTCCTTAATGAGCTTCATTTGCAAATCAACCAGAGATTTTCTAGCTGCAGTTTCACTAACATCGGATAAAAAAGAGGATCCATCGTACCCAGAGCACCTACGGTTGAAGATCTGTTTCACCAAAGTGGTTTTCCCAATACCACCAACACCTATAATTCCCACAACCCTGGCCTGGACGTCACGCTCCTGCCCCTGCTGCGACAGCACTGTACTTTCAAAGTCTTGTAGCTTATCATCCAAACCAGTTGGATATTTAGCCACAAAAAGTGGTGTTTTTGGAAGTTTTTTCAATACGTTTCGCACAACTTCATCCAGGAGCTCCTGCTCGTTCCTGGATGAATAGCCAATGAGAAACGCTTGGGTAAATATGCAGTGTTGGTAGAGCAATAAGGATAACAATCATACATCTAAGAACAACACATATGCATTATGATTTATTCTGAAAAACCACATGGTGGAAACATCAGAACACCCCCAAAACTTGTGACATGGGAAATCCCCAAATTTGGTCACATGTAATAGGATATACTCAATACCACAGGTCTGTCACTGATTCAAAGTACCGGAAGCTACAACTGTTAACCTAATAACTTTAGCTCCTTCACTTAATCAAATTTAATTAATATCAAATACCAATCAAGGAACTAAAACGGATACGAAATAGTTAAAAATGTTTACCCATTAAAGCCCTTCAGTTCGCAACCCTTCAGATTTGCGACATGAGAAAGAGCAGCTCTCCAGCCTTGAATGGTAGCGGAGTCGTGGCGTGGCTTCTCTCCATTAGTTTGAGGGTCGCTGCTTGTCTTCTGCTCGAGTTTTTTCAGGGCTTCAGCGTATGCTCCTTTTATGTCGTTCCACCTGACCTCAGAAGGCTCGACATTGAAAAATATTGGAACAATGGGAGCCCCGGACTTGAGCATAAGGACTAGTTCATCGAGGCACCATGTCGATTGCGCATAAGTCGGAGAAAAAATCGCAATGTGCATAGAAGCCACTAGAATAGCGGCTTCGATTTGAGACTTGATGTTGTGCCCGGCCTGCAGTTCAGGCCTGTCAAGAAACGGCCACAATCCATGTTCACGAAGGCGCTTGTCGAGATGGCTAACGAAGGTGTTTTTAACATCGGGCCCCCGATGATTGATGAAAACATCATATCGGGGGCAAGAGGTGGAGGCAGAAGACGATGAAGCATCGCGCTTCTGTTGCGGTGGGGTGGATAGGTTTGCCATTGCAGAAGGCGGAATGGGATGAATGGATGGACTGAAAATAAGAAGAACCGCTGACACAATGAATAAGATGAATAGCTGAGGCGGTTATTCAAAACTGGAAGCAAGAAGCTGCAGCCGAACCCGAACCCCTTTTGGCCAAACGAGTATTGTATCTCACTATGGGTGGAAAGGATATGCTGTATCTCAACCAGTATTGTAATGTTATTTTACAACCCCCAAAAAAACGAGTAAGGTAACAGGTAACAAGTTTCTTGGTTGGAACATTCCCGGAGGTTTCTTGGTTGGAACATTCCGGGAGGTTTGTTGATTGAAATATATTCGAAATAATTAAAAGTTCCACCCTGATGAGAACTCTTTTTCTTGCTTGGCACATTCGCGGAGGTTTCTTGATTCAAATATTCCAAACCTACCTCTCACTTTTGTCACGGGAAACGACGGAATGTGCATACGTGTTAGAGGCATTATTATGGAACATTGTTACTAGGCTTTCGGGTAGTTTTTATCTTTTGGTTTCTTACTCACATAGTAATTTATAAATTGATTTTTATTATCTTATTTACACAGTAATCCAAAAAGCAATTGCCAAGGAATCAATAAATTCAATGTTAATAAAAATCTAAAAAGCAATTGCCAAGGAATCAATAAATTCAATGTTAATAAAAAATGTTATTAATAGATATTCCTTCTTACTTACATTGAAACACAATTCAGATTCAGTAAATTTTATTTGATTTCTTAAAACAAAATTCATTTAATTTTAGTTGATTTCTTAATATATAATTAATTTTATTTGATTTCTTAATATAAACTTAATAGCACAAAAAGCAATTATTAAAAAGGTAAGAAATCTAATATCACACATAAATGTCATTATTTGATGTTTATTCTTACATAATTTATTGAATCTTATTTGATTTCTTAATATATAGTAAATAACACAAAAAGTAGTTGCTATATTAGAGTAAGAAATCTAATATTACAAAGAAACGTCATTAATGAATGTTTATTTTCTTTAATTTTATTTATTTTTGTTTTATGATAGGTGGTCCTCTTTTATGGTTATAGCCACTTCTATTTATTGTTTCTTCTCCAATAGCTTAAGAATCCAATATTAGAAAACATACATCCAATATTACAAAGAAATGTAGTTAATGGATGCTCATTTTCTTTAATCTTATTTTACATTGATTAGCTATTGGTTGTGTTTGACCAAAAAAATACACCTCCTTAATAGTTTAACATTACCAAATGAATTTTATTGGTTTTTCATAATATTTAAATTTATTTATTTAAAATCTAATTAGTTAAATTCCTATAACTCTTATTTTGTAATTATTACTTATGTACAAATATAATTAATAAAAAAACTACTATACAACCGAGTGACCACCCTTCACTCTATAATGAGAATACAGGTGGTACAAGTGGTCACTTGCAGCTTTGTCTTCCGCTTCCTCAAAATAAAACAAATTAATGAAACTCTAATCATCATCGACAACATAATAAAAAAACTCCCTTATAATTCATCAACAGCCAAAAGAGACACCACCGCCCATTGGCTTTTACAAGTACTAAACATTCTATCAAAACATGTCATCGCTTTTCTTCCGACATACTGGATCTCTGTTGTCTTCACTGACTGTCGGTGGTGAGAAAGTGCAAGGCCATGGGAACCAACCATATAGAATTTAAATTAAGTAGTTCAAATAATCTACAGTGATTGGTTTGGCTTCCTTTTTCTCTTTATATGTGCAGGTGGGTGCATCTCATGGCATTAAAGCTTAGCATTTAATGTGATTAATTCTTAATTACAATGTTGACTTGTGTACTTATTAGATATGGTTATTATTAAATTGATTAAAGGTTAACCTTTCTGACATGGCTCGTCATATTTTTCTAATGGAAAGGTTTTTTTTGGAGTATTGATGCTTATATTTCAAGTTAAAGGTTTGAATGCATAATCATGTCTGGTCCCTAATTCCCACTATTATGGTCCTCAAGGTATTCATCTTAGGACTCACAAACAAGAAGCTTGGAACAAGCTCACCTGTTGGTTATGTGCCAAACAGGGACATACTTCAAATAATTGTCCACAAGGGGTAGAATCCAAACTACAAAGAGGGAAAAAGTCCCAAGAAAATGTTAGAAAATACCAACAGGATAAGAAAAAAAGAGAAGAAGGAAATCCATTAGTCCAAATCCATAACTACATAATGTGGTTCCAAACTACATAAAACTGAAATTTGTCCCAATATTCATATCAAAGAAGAAATAAATGTTATGGGGCAAAATTTGTAACCCTGGTTAAAAATCTATGTAAAAATATATAAGACCACGGTGATGAGACATGTATTCCAAGCTCAATGGTGGGCAAAACATCCTAATGGGTGTTCATTTTGGTTATTATGGCTAAGGAAATTGGCAAAGGCAAAGGCATTAAAAAGGGAAAAAGGCATTTTTGGCACATTTATTTATGAAAATAAAGGAAAATATGAGAAAAGGGAGGTGAAAGGTCACAGGTTGAATGTGAGGAGGAAAATGATGGAAAATAATGTAAAATGAAGAAAATATAAGCCTCATTAATAAAAAGGCTTCTGAGGATCAGTGGGCAAGCTTGGTCAGTTCAGTTTTGGAGCTCTCTCTCCATTCTCTCTCTCTCTCATATTATTGGATACTTAGAATTTTCTTGGAGCACTCTTGGAGAGTGTGGCATACTTGGAGTTTTGGATCAAGAAGGCAAGGTAAGAGCAGGAAAGCGCAAGAGGACATTGGGATCGGCTGCTACAATGGGTTTTTCTTGCAGGTATCCAGTTGCATGTATGTTTCCTCACTAGTTTCGGCATGCATGGCACATGCATGTGGTTTCTTAGTTATGGTCTATCATTGGCATGGAGGATTGCCTGGATTAATAGTGGATTTTCCTAGCTTTGCCATTTCTTGGATAACCATCAAGTTGCGGGTTCGTTTCTTTGTTTTTCTGGTTGGTTCTCATGTTTCCTTAGCTTGGGTTGAGTTACTAGTTCCTGGAACCTTGGTTGGAAAAGTGCTCTGGAGCCTTAGGTGGGTTGAGATACTAATCCTAGAGCCTTGGTTGGACAAACGCTCTGGAGCCTAGTACATGATGTGGGTTGAGTTACTAGTCTTGGGGCCTTGGTTGGACAAACACTCTAGAGCCCGCCATAAGCTGTGGGTTGAGTTGCTAGTCCTGGAGCCTTGGTTGGAACAAAAAATCTTGAGCCCTGGAAGGCTTGGATAGAGAACAATTTGATGATAATTTTTTGATGTCTGACCATGAGGTGGAATCATTGTTTGATGGGTTGAGGTGGTTGACCTCCGGAAGCCTTGGATGGTTTTGTATTGATGTGTTTTATGAGATCCCACATTCATGCTTGAAATATGGCACATGAGTGAATGGCTGAAGAGATATTTGGCTCAGTCATTCTACAATCGGGTGGAAGATGAGTATGAGACCCTTATGCTTAGATATGTTGTTTACACCTGCAGATTACATGTTTGTGATATGTTTGATGAAATGCATGTCATGGATAGTAGGGGTCCAGTTAAGGGCTTGTTCAAGTATTTGCATTTGCATCATTGTTATCTTTATGTTCTTAAGGTGTCATTCAATTCTGGGCAGTGACCTGGGCTTTGGGGCTAAAAAAGTGGCTCAAATCCCGTGGATGCTGGCACAACACTGAGAAAGATAGTCCCTGGACGTTGGCATGCCTTGTCATGACAACATCCAAAGCCTTCTAGACGTTGTCAGGCCCATAGCATGGGAGCGTCTAGAGGTCAAGAGGCCTAAAACCTCAGTGGGACATAGGGGTTGGTTACCATAAGTGTTGGGGTGGTTCGTAGGGGTCTTGTAGCTGATGTGGAAGTTATGTATGATGTGTTTCTGTCGATTCCATTTCCTTAATGTCACCTAGGATGAATCCAATCATAGTAGCCTCTCGTCACTTCTTTACCCCAAATCGCTAGTTACTTGGGTAGATGTGGGAGGAGGGTGTTATAGAATGGTATCAGAGCATGGTTCACCCTGGTTGGATGGGTTTTTTGTTGGTAATGCATTCGTGTCGATTGCATATGTGTTCCTTATGCTTGTAGTCCATGTGCTTGTTTCATTTTCATGGTGTTAATCATGGTGGTAGTAATATTGCCTGGTGAAGGTTGATGATGTTGTTGTGGGATGTGTCATCATGAGTGTAGGGTTGTATATGCATTTGCTATGCATATCAATGTTTATATGTTGTTATACATGCATCGCCATGGTTATGGTTATGCATGTATGGTAGGTCAGGCATGTAGTGTGAAGTGATTGTATGCAATTAGGTCATCATGATGTTATTGGTATGTTATAATGCTAATGTGTTGGCTGAGATATAGTAGGAGATGCAGATCATCAAAGTGAAGTTGCAACACTAGACCTCGAGGCAAGAGTATGTCATCCTACAGGTTGTATGTTCGCCATGCAAGTATGTAGGTTAAGGATTGTTATATGCATTATGGTTATGTGAATGTGTTTCATTCTATTGATATTATGGTTACAAGTATGATAGATGCTAGTTGATTAGTGTAATCATATGCACATGTGTTGGATAGTCATGAATGATAGTAACTTGTGGTTGTATGCATTGCTATTGTTGTTTTAGGTTAGATAACTTGGTGATTATGTTATATGTTGTTGATGAGCATGATATATAACTTTTTGTTGTTAGATGCTAGTAACTTGATGATTAGGGTTATTGCATTTAAGGTCTTGATGTTATATGTATCATACTAAGTTGGATTGGTCTATGCAAATGGTTAGGGTTATGACATTCAGGTATGAGTTAATATGTTGTGATATTATGTCATACTAATCTAGACTGACTGTGCATATGTGATTATTATGTATGAATGATAATTGTTTATGAGTTTATGATGTGAACATGTTAGCTAGTGACTATTATGGATATCATGACCTTATTTATGTTTGAGTTGATATGTCGTGGAGTTATATCATGCTAATCTAGATTGATTGTGTAGATAGGATAACCTCCCCTGAGATACATTAAGGTATGAGTTTCCTTATGTCATATATTTGGTGCTTGACTATTTGATTATATTGTCTATTTGATATTTGAGTATTTGGTGTCTATTATGTTGTCTAGTTGTTTATCTAACATGGTACGTTTATAGTTGGTTGAATGTTTGATGAATTGTATAATATGAGTATGTGTTCAAATGATCTTGTTTTAAGATGGTTTTACTAACACATATGTTTTGATACAGTTGATATGTACTTGAGTGTAGTAGGTGATAATTGTAGCATTATGTATTATGACTGATGAATGTGAGTTGGTTGTTGACTATGGATTATGACATGATTGTTAGTATTTGTAAAGGTTGATTTCAAATTGACAAATATGATTGTCTTGTTATTTCGAACATGTGGTTGATATATGTAAACAGTTGTAGGAAACATGCTTGGTATTAGTCTAACAAGGTAAAAATTGATGTGTTTAAATAACTAACAATTGGATGATGTGACAACACATAGTAAGCCTCAATTACAATTGGGTAAAAATGTAACATAAAGGAATTGGACAAGAATTCCTTTGGCTATGTTGGAAACCCTAATTGTAAACGAATGAGTGTTTTGCATACAGGAAGTCTTCTTAACCTTAATCTTGTCTGACATTGTGTGGATATATGCTAGATTCATGAACATGTACTTGACAGGTATATTAGCTAGTCTCTAGTTACAAGTGGATCTTTCAAGGGAATTGGATTCCCTTGAGAGATGGTGTGGATGTGTTCAGTTGCAAGCAACGTGTTTCGCACAACAAGGTAAGGTAACTAGTGTATTGTTATGTTTGTTTATGCACTGATAGTTATGTGTTGATGGTGGTATGATGCAAGGGATTGCATGGCAAGGAGACTGCCATGAAGAAGAAGGCTCAGGTTGAATTTTCCCTTAGAAGGATTAGGGACCATGGAGATTGAGTCATGATGTCTTTTGTCAATTTTGTGCTTTTGGTCTTTTAGTGACTCTGTGTGCTTGATTGCAGTTTTGTTTGTGTCATGTGCATGGCCATGCCACTTTGTTTATCGTGTCATATTGTTGTTAGTTTTCCTCTTGTTTGCTTCTCGGTCTTCCCTTTATTGTTTTGAGAGTCTTGGAATTGGTTGGGGAAGGAGGAAGTTAATGGAGCTCCAGGAGAGTTGTGTGGTACTCGACAGGTAAGGTAAGACCCGGATGAATCTTGGTGCATGTATAAGGGTAGTTGAAGGAAAGAGTATGACAAACAGTTGGACTAGTTGGGTCCATTAGTGTAAATGGACGATGACAGGACATGCATGGGAAAGGTAATCCAGAAAGGTGAGGTGAATGGATTTGAGGCGTCATATGCCTTGGCTATGTTGGGAATTGTTTTTCTCGATGTTGCGCATGTGTTGCACACATAAAGGGAGTTCTCTTAACCTTGACCTTATGGTATCTAGTAATTATGTTGTGATCATGATTATGTTGTCTATATGTGTATACATGTATATATGTATGTATGTCATGTTTGACACGGTCATCATGGATCATGATTATTAATGCTAATATTTATACATATATGTATGTATGTATGTATGTTTTTGTATGCCAGTGATCTGGATTTAAACAGGAACGCAACAAATTACAGAGATAACCATATACACAAAGATGCAGCGAAAATAATACTTCATTTCATTAATGGAAAATACTGAAATATGCTTACAACCATAAATGGAAATAAACCAGCTAAGGTGATGGTAGCTTATCTTTGAGAAGAGATGTGTGGCTACATGCCTCTGAACTGTGTTATAATGAGGCTTGAAGGCCTATTTATTGTTGAGAAACAATGGAAAA